>JAQQZT010000019.1:4917179-4930339 GCA_030068275.1 Clarias platycephalus | reverse complement strand
TTCTAAGAATTTTCTTAGAATTTTGTCAATAGGAGCAACTTTTAGGCTTAAGAAGCTTTGTGAATACGGGCCCTGGTTTGTCCACTCTCCCAGCTATCTGTCATTCCCAAGGTTTTAATTGTTTAGCTTAAAGCAACCTCTGAAGACACGCTGCAAGAGTACATACAGTATACTGTAATAACAGCTATTAGTCTCTCTTACAACTTATTTTGTAAAGGAACAGTTAAGTATGAAATACTGTAACCCCAAATATTTAGGTTTTGCATGTGGTTAATGTTGCTAACAATGAAATGTTATACTGTACCTGCTAGTTTAGTACAGTATCATGCTACATTTTTACATGCTGACCACAAAAAAGCTTTATGCAATTTAAACATAGACTGTATTCAAATTCGGTGGTAAAAGTTTTTAAAATCTTTACTGAGTTTAAAATAAAAAAGGGTAAAGAACGATTAAGAAAAGGAAAGGACTTTTTACCACACTGATCTGAGTAACAAGGGGATATTCTCCTGCTGGATTAATGCACATACTGTACAGTACAGTGCCTTTACAAATAAAAATCTGAAAAGTGTGGTGTGCATTTGTGTTCCGCCTGCCTAGATTTCAATACACTGTTGTTGTTGTTGTTGTTGTTGCTCCCGACAAGGGGTCGCCTCCTACCTAAAATCTAGTGGAACCAACCACCTTCAGAAGTCACCTAAAATAGAGTCCACCTATGTGTAATTTAATCTCAGTATAAATACAGCTGTTCTGCAAATATGTGATTAGAGAGAAATTTGACAGTTGTAAAGGTATTACGTAGAATGTTTTCTTAAATAATACGTTGAATAAAACCTCAAGAGTAAATACAGTAGTGGCTATCTTTACAGTAAGTTACTTATTAATATTAGCATCATTAGAACAATAAAGATGCTTCAACAGAAGACAAAGCTATTTATGATTCATTTAGGAAAAATTGAGTTCTGTTGATGTTTATCCTATCTATTGGACATCAGTTTTAAAGGCCCGCAGATGGTTTTGTACAAGTATGTCACGGTGTAAGGAGATGTGTTCGGTTCCTTGTCTCTTACTTCCCTTTTTTTCCCCCACTTCCCTTTTTTCCAATCCCGCTGCAGGAGGAAACTTCCCCAAATACAATATCTTCCACATGCAGCTGCATTCTAAATGTGAATAAGAGACATGTCTGGCTGGATTTTTATTTACAGTACACACATTGTGTTTCCATCAGATAAACACTGGAATTTGGGGAAGCCACAAAGTGCTGAGGTCTATTTGTACCTGTGTTTTTATGATTGTGATTGGTGTCTCTACACCTGGCCCATGTTATCATTGGTTGCACTTTGAGGAGAGTTTCAGTGATGGATCCAACCAGGATAAGAGGAAATATAATGTATTAACTAGGCCAACTAGCTCATACATAACACATTGCATACAAGGTAATGCATAAACCATTATCTGTTTTAAAGATAAACAAACATTTAACCGTGAATTTAAACATTTATAAGAAATTAGATATGGATGGATAAATGGATTGATGGATGGATGGATGGTTCCATCTATTTGCTGCCCGGCACGTTGGATGACAGCTATACTGTACATCCGCCATTTCTAGGGCAGGTATTAAAAGGGTATTAAATGGTATAAAAGGGTCGGTTTGCCACCTTGATGCCCGATTGTATCTGGGCACTTGGGAGTGAAGGCGCAAGGCAACAGTACTAACTACTAAGCCATCATGTGTTCCATAGACCCTACTGCAGTACATTATAGAACCATGTAGTACCATACTATAGTACATGTACTAATGTACCAGTGTACAGTATGTATCATGCTGTCGTACATGTATTATTGGACATCCATCTTCGTGTTATACTACATGACTTTTACTTTGTACTATTAAACTTTTGATTCATCCAACACCGAAACATCATACTTTTTTTTCCTACTTCTAGTTGCATTAACTTCCATAAGACATCAGGCAGAGTTTCCCCAAAGCAGTGCCACACCATTATCACTGTTAAACAGTAGAGCGAGCATCACATTGAACACTTTCTCTCTCTCTCTAACAGGTAAGATGATCTCTCTGACTGTTACAAGTGCTTGTTTAAGAAAAAAAAATTGAGGGTTCTTCACACGGGCATCGGATAATTTGTGGTTCTTAGATTGCAACCATGTGCACATCCCCTTTCTGTTATTTATGCACTCACAAAGGCCGTGTTCAGACTGCAGGCAAATACGATTTGTTTCCCAAATCTGATATTTAGGACTGACAGTCTACCATGTTATTTGAAAGTGATTTAGCTCTGCTCAGACTGACAGCCCAAATCTGATACATTGCTGACCTGTCTGCATCAGTTGCTGTGGTAACGGTGCCGGAGATGTGGGTATACTGTAGCATATGTGTTGTTTGATGTCAAATGCTGGCGACTGGAGAATGGAGAATGGAGATATCACATCTCACCCTTGAGATCATATCACAGTCTAGTTGTGGTCCATAATTGTCTTCCTGCTTCTTTGAATTCGTGTTCCCTACAACACGATTGTGTGGATTTGAACCTGTTTCACATCGTAAGTGATAGTGGACAGTTTGAAATCTGATTTGATACGGTAGAGCATCCAGACTGACACTTCTTTAGGAATCCGGATGTCGTTAAAAGCAGATTTGCAAAAATCTGATTTTTTTTCCTTCCTGTTCACACTACACGAAAACAATCTGATTTCAAACTGATTCCAATCTGGATATGCCAAGTTTTTTTTTTTTTTTTAAGTTTTATTTATTTATGTATTTAAGGTTGTAGATTTAATTTTTTTCTGGATTTTAATGGTCATGTTTCTTTTAAACAAAACAGTTAACGTTATGTAAGTATGCATCCTGGTTTCTGATTTCTTTCTACTTTAAAGCCTAAAACCACATTTTTCCCCGAAACATTTAAACTGTGTTTAATTCAGGTCATTCAAAAGTAAAATATTTCTGATGCAAGGATACATTTAAGAATTTAAGGCTAGCCCTAAAGAAGTCAGAAGGTCATATGTGAACTAGTGAAATATCCAAAACCTGCCAAAATCTTGTACTTAATGGAGATATAGTGAGAGAAGCGCATTTGATTATCTTCTCAAAATTCTCCAGATGGATTACCCTGCTTGATAAATCATATCATAAAGACCTGACAGATCATTCATAATCCCCATATGTGTTTTAATGAATATTTTAAGAGCACACCCCATGTGTGATTTATTGATTAGACCGAGATTATTCAGATTATCTGCCATGAATGATCACAGCGTTGCTAAGGAGTGTAATAAGAGAGGAGGTTTGGGCGATCATGTGGAAAGATGTGTCAGAAATCAAAAGATATGTCAGCGTGTCCTTCGGATCTCTCTATTCAATGACCTGTGGATCATCTTTACATCTTTAGAGTTAAAATTCTGGAACAACTAAACAACTCTCCAAAGATCATGTAGCATATAGGCTATAAGGAAAAAATTCAAACCGTAGACCATTTGTTCTTATCCATTGGGTCACAGCCTTGTGGGTTTGTCTGAGATGCCTTAGGGTCATAGAAGATTTATAGCAACCCCTTATATTCATAATATGTGGTTATACAGTATGAACACAGGCTTGATTTTTGGAATATTTAATAAATATTTAAAGTGTCAGATTATTATCATTAAAAGTTAGTCAATTTTGCTTCGAATATGAGCTCTATTAAGTTTACAGTAGTGAAATGATGTGCCATGCAATATGTGAACCTGAGAAACCACCAAACTCAACCACTGCACTTATTTGTTGGAGGCTCTTATATATAAATACATTCACTAGCCACATTGCATACACATTGCTAGTACAGTACTGGGTTCGTCCCCATTTTGCCTTCAGAACTTCTTTGATTCCTCATGGCAGACTGTAGATCCAACAAGGTGCTGGAAACGTTCCCTGGAGATAGTGACATGATTTCCCATGATGTGAATCTCACGTTCCACCACATCCCTAAGCTGCTCTATTGGACTGAGATTTGGTGTCTTTGGAGTACAGTACATTTGAGCCATTTGAGTACAGTGACCTCATTGTCATGTGCAAGAATCCAGTTTGAGATGATTTTAGCTTTGGTCTTAAAGGAATGGAGATGGTCAGCAACAATACTCAGGCAGGTCGTGACATTCAAACAATGCTCAGTTCGTACTAAGAGGCCCAAAGTGTGCCAAGAAAAAAAAAAATCACTATTACACCTCCAGCAGCCTGAACTACTGATTGTTGTCAGTATACTGTAGATCCATGTTTTTATGTTGTTTATGCCAAATTCTGACCCTACCATCCGAGTACTGTAGCAGAAATCAAGACTAGGCAACTTTTTCAATCTTCTATTGTCCAATTTTGGTGAGCCCTTGGGAACCGTAGACTCAGGTTCCTGTCCTTAGCTGACAGGAGTGGCAACCGATACCGTCATCTTCTGTGGGTGTACTGTCGCTCCTCTGCTTCAAGCATTCAGTGATCCTCTTCGTCATACCTTAGTTGTAATTAGATGATTTTTGAGTCACTGGTGCATTTCTATAAACAAAACCAGTCTGGCCATTCTCTTCTGATCTCTGGCATCAACATTCATTTGCGTCCAAAGATGGATAGTTTCCCATTTTCACACCATTCTCTGGAAACTCTAGAGGTGTTGGTACAGTAGATCAGTAGTTTTAGAAACACCCATGACACCAACAACCAGTTGACACCAACAAGTCACTCCAATCACCTTTCTTTCCCGTTTCACATATTTAACATATTTAACATATTAAGCCTATAATTTCTCCTAATTCCCACTAGGATGTCATTTTGGGTTGGAGGACTGCAAGGATTTTGATCTTAAATGACAAAACCACGTGGTGTTGAACTCCTGGTGTATAGCAAAGTACTGAGGATCAGTTTGCTGCCCAGATGAAGTTAATTTTAGCAACATGGGGAAAAAAAATCTGCAACGAGCATTCATAATGTCACCCATCATCATCACATCATCTCCGCTGGCGGTTCTCATATTGCCTTCAGCTAATTACGTGGCAAATCAATTACTTTCCGCACAATTAACTCTTCTCCCTCCCACCCACTCTACCCATTCGAACGCAACTGAGAGTAGCCAAAGATGATTAGGGAAAATTACACAGCACAAAATAAAGCAACCGTCTCCGGGAGTGTTGGTCCCTCCGCCCCCCTGAACATTAACAGCAAGTGAACTGCAATTGGAGAAACAAACATTCTAGAGGAAGTTGATTACTCGTCAGAGGAAGAACTCTGTGATACTTTTTCGGATCACGGTAAAAACAATATAAATGCTGCGTGCATTAGTGATTAGTAATAGTTCGGAAAGCATGACAAAATTCTAGACCAGTCTGACCAGATTTAAAATGCACTCTGTTTCCTTATGGGTGTGTTTATGTCGGGAATACATCACTTGCAGGTGCGCTAGTATAGGAAAATAATCAAAGACAGGATATTGTGGTGTAGTTCGATAGTGGCAAAGAGTTTCTTTTCAGAGTTAAGTTGACATGATACAATATTATATACCGCATACCATCTTCGGGATAAACTGGATACAATCACCAGATCGAGAAATAGATCCATTGTGCCCTCGCATTCATGATTTCTACAGTATATTGTGTTGTACATCTTCTACTATTTATTATATTAAACCTTTTCAAATCAGTAGGAGTTACTTTATATACACCCACTCACAAAAGTAAGTACACCCCTCTTATTTCAGCAAACATTTTAGTATATCTTCTCAAAGGACACTACTATAGAAATGAAACTCGGATATATTTTAGAGCAGTCAATGTGCAGCTTGTACAGTATAACAATATAGCGTATAGAGTTACTTTGAAAATAATTCAACATACAGCCATTATTGTTAAAATAGCTGGCAACAAATGTGAGTACACCCTAAGTAATAACAGAAGTACATCTTTAACCATGCAAAGTCACATGACCTATTCATCATGTTCACGTGTTTGTCAGTGAACAAGTATGTCTTCGGACCTGAACGCTATTGAGCACCTGTGGAGCGTCCTCAAGCAGTAGGGCCATGTGTCTAATATCCAGCAGCTCCGTGGTATCATTATGGAGGAGTGGAAAAGGATCCCAGCAACAACATGTGCAGCTCTGATGGATTAAGGCCATCATCTCATTTTACACCCATCTCTAATACACTTGTTCACTTTTACATTTTATACTTGTATACATTAAGGGAGAGATTGCTCTTTTGATGTTGGTCTGAAGGCTTCTTTGTGAACGTGCTACAGTATTTGACTTCCGGAGCTTTCATTTTTCACCTTTAATAGGAGATTTATATAAACCATGTAAGGTTTCAGATCTTAACGTATCTATACGTTTCATATATTTCTATTTTTAATTTAAATTTAATTGTAACTGTAAATCTGCAGATTAAAAATTTTACATTATTTTCAATTAATGCAGAAAATCATTCTATTTTTTAAATCTGTTTATCTTTTCTTTATCTTATCTTTCCCTTTCTTTTTTAGGTCATGAACAGTCGTTTAAGCATTTCACTGCATGGTTGTGTACGAGACAAATACAATTTGTCCAGATTTGGAGTATCCATACTTTACATAAACATTATCGAAATTTTATATAAGGGACGTTCATGTCAAACCAGGCCCGGGGCTGATAAGCTCACTCACTCACTCACTCACTCACTCACTCACTCACTCACTCACCGTCTATACCGCTTTATCCTGTATATCCAGTAGGGTTACGGTAACCCACGGGGGACCTAGAGCATATCCCAGGAGGCTTAGGGGACGAGGCAGGGTACACCCTGGATGGGGTGCCAATTCATCTGTTGCTGATTTTCTGTGTCTAGATTCTAAAACCTTATATGGAGCATTTTAAGCATATTTGAGGGCACTTTTGAAAGGGTTGATTATTTTTGATTTGTTTATTTACATGTGCTTTTTCCAGCCCCTAAAAATGAGCAAGCAAGGGCCAAAGCAAGAATCAAAGGGGTGATAGCCCAGAAAATTTTAATAAATCATAAAATGTGCATAAAATCTGCATTTAAAAAAAACTATTTTTACTAATATTCAAATTATTTTGATATAAGCCTTGTGAAGCGTGTGTGGAAAATTGAGGAGGACTCTTGAAAATTGGAAGAATTAGAATTTTTGAGAAACTGTCCCAGTGGGGAGAGAAGGATTTCCCAATGAAATTGTAGGCAATAAGAATAGTAGAAGAGTATTAATCAAATCCTGCTGTTCATTTTGGGGCTGTAATAGTCGCTCTGCTTTGCATCAGGTTGAATTACATTACTCTATTGCTGATTGTTTTCCTATGATAGCTTGTCCTATTGCGTTTTATTCCCTACACGCCCAATTATAGTTCTGCCCTTAGATGGTTTATATAAATCTCCTATTAAAGGTGAAAATGAAAGCTCGGGAAGTCAAATACTGTAGCGCGTTCACAAAGAAGCCTTCAGACCAACATCAAAAGAGCAATCTCTCCCTTAATTAAGGACAGGAGTGCTGCTTTGAATTGACACCATCCTGAAGGTTTAACACCAATTTACCAGCAATTATTGAAGCAATCAGTATTCCTTAATGTGTAAATGTTGTGTGAACGCCGGAGTGATATAGAACAGGGTGCTAAACGAAACTAAATGAAACACTGTTATATGCAGGCTTTTTAAGACATTAAAGCTTATTTAACAAGCGAGGCTGCAATGGAGCCTTCTAAATGAAGCTGATTGATTTCAGAAATAAATGCCTGAACCACCTCTATGAGGGTGTTCTTAATTACCAGAAAAGACCTTAATTGCTCATTACAGCTAACATTCACGATCAACATGTCATATTTCTTGCAGAGCTGTATTCTTAGAAATCAGAATAGATATTTGGGTCACCTTGTTAAGTATTTGGGTCCCCCCCCTCCCCCCTCCCCCACCACCACTGCCACAACCACAGTGTTTGACTGATGGTACTTAGTTAGTATCCTAGTAACCCACTGTAAGGATCTTACCAATGATGGAAACTTCAAAGCACTTCTGTAAGTCGCTCTGCATAACAGCGTCTGCCAAATGCCTCAATGTAAATGTAAATGAGAATATGCTGGGATTAGAGTAGCGCACAGTACTGTACAGTATATACAGTGTTTCTTCCTAATGCGACTTATCACAGCATATTGAGCCCTGAGCAAGAACCTTGTACAGCAACGCTGCCTTTTTTATCATGACACAGCTCAACTTAAGACTTCTGGATCCACATTCAAAAACACAGTTTACCAAAGATCCAAGGATCGGCTCAAGCTATAATCTGATGATGAGGGAAAATACCGCTGTGTAGCGTTTAATCAATAACACCCCTGAGCTACGGTACTGAGACGTCTCAATTTCCGAGTCAGTGACACAAATGGGGTTTTGATTTATTTTGGGAGGTACATGACGAATCGAATTGATAAATGAAGTGTAAAATCATACAAGGGGCGTTCAAGTCAAATCAGGACTTTTGATTGTGCAGGATAACAAAACATAGTTACTAGAGTACACCAGAACCACGATCGGACTGCCTGCTTCACATCTGAAACGCTGGCCTCCCAGGAACTCCTTTAATGATCCAAACATGTGGAAACAGCTTCAACTGATGTCAGGACTGTACGGAGGATGTGGCAATACATTCCAGATTCCAGGGTTCCTGTAACGTGCAAGTGGTGTTCGTGAATGAGCTCATCTCCAGTCCCGGTTTCACTTGAACGCCCTTGTATACAGTAAAAGCAGAAACCATTTATCATAAAATTAGTAGTGAATGATCTTCAAGTAAAAAAAAAAAAAAATCTCATGATCTTTGTTGAGCTGGTTTGAGCTCAGATATAGAGTTTGCATAAAAAAATGCAAATAAAAATAAAAACAGGTACGATCGAAGCAGACGGCACTAGTGGAACAGATGATTATTGTTGAAGCTTCGAATTGCTTTCAAACTTTTAGTGTCTCCCTACAGACAGTGAGCTCGGCAGTGAAGCCGAAAGGTCACACAGCTCATAAACAAACCCTTCGTCGTCCCGAAGTCTCCAGAGGCGGACATGACAAGTGCTGCGCTACAACCTTCCATTTTTACCGTCACTACTCAAACTCTCAATCTCCAAACAGCCTGGTAATATAAGATCAAATCCACTGATTCTTTATTTTTGTCTTGGTCAGAGTGGCTTAGTGGTTAGCACGGTCACCTTGCACCTCCAGGGTCTGGGTTTCATTCCCAGCCAAGTTCGAGTCCCACTGCTGAGCGCATAGAGTTTGCATGTTCTTGGTGGGTTTCCTCCCACAGTCCAAAGACATGCAGTTTAGGCTAAATGGCATTTCCCGAATTCCCTGTAGTGTGTGTGTGTGTGTGTGTGTGTGTGTGTGTGTGTGTGTGTGTGTGTGCCCTATGATGCATGGAACCGCATCCAGCCTTGGTTGTTTATGTAAGCAACCTCATTTCCCTTCTTGTCTACTCCAATCTCTCAGCATTGAGTATCAGCAGTATACTAATAACCAGCCTGATCATCATGTGCACCTGTTTCTCACTGGTTCATGCCTTAAGTTACATGTTTTTTTAATGCTAGAATGATTTATAGGTCACTGTGTGGTGTAACAAACAAAGAGACTGCACTGAAAATGAGAGGCAAGAATCGGCCAAAAAGTTGTTCAGGAAGCCTGGAGAAGTATTCCTCATGAATACATTAAAAATGCAAGAAAGTCTGTCTCTTTGGAAGCAAAATATGAAGAAATGAGGGCTGGCTCGAGACTTTTGCACAGTACTGTGGATTGCGCTTCACTGTGCCAATCATAGGACAAGTGAGTGTCACTGCAGAAAATGGTAGAGATAGAGCAAATACTGTAATAGAGCAAACAAACTGTACCTACACATGAAGGAAATGGACAAATGGTACATAAATAACAAACAAATTTGGATTTCCAAGATCTTTCAGGATTGCGGTTCTAAGTTATTGATCAGAAGTCTTGGCAATACCAAGCTGCCACTTTTGAACCCCCCTAAGGAAGGCTTTCAATCCGCTCTGCTCTGCTAAAAACATGCGGAAAGGTGGATTTGTGGCTTTAAATTGTCCTTATGTGTGAATGTTTCTGTCCTGGGATCTGGTAACTCCCTGACATGGCAATAGGAAGAAACCTTGAGAGGAACCAGACTCAACAGGGAACCCATCCTCATTTAGGTCATGACGTATAGCAGGAATTGTTTTGCAGTCATACTGTGTGTTAGGCAGCTGGAAGTTGAATATAACAGTTGATGTCTTTAAGTTAATATTAAGTCCAGTTCGGATGCTCTGGTAGACCGCAGGCAATTCTAGTCCTGAATTATTTAGTCCTCAGATAACTGCGGTCTGCATCAGCCGAGGCCAGGACCGTCTTGGTGGTAAAGTGGAACTGTCCCCAGTCTCCACACGCGTCCCAAGAAGACAACACTGGGCGTCCATGCGACGAGACCTCCAACCAGAAGCAGATATATGGATACAACCTATTTCTCATTCTACCACAATCCAGTACATCCTGCTTTTCTCTCAAACACCATCCGCTCATGTTCTAGACAAATGTTCACATGATGGAGGGAAAACACCAGACTGGCTGATTAATGGAGAATTAATTAAATGATAATGATGCAGAATGTCCAGACTTCATTAGCTGTAATGATGAAATAAAGCTGAACCCGAGTTCTATCGCTGCTCCTGATACTTGATCGTTAAGGGTTTAATTACAAGGACGATCAAGCAGGCTATAAAGTTCCTGAGAGTAGCAAGGTGAAGTGACATAATCTTGTGTTTTATCGAGAGGAAATCCATATCTTTGTATGAAATTGTGTAGATTTTTTAAAGGGCATAAATTCACAGATAATCAAGGAGTCTCTCAGAAGGTGGACCTCAGTGTTTATTGGGAAGAGAATGCAGTCAAAACTGGCATTTTGTTCGATAATGATGAACATCTACAACATCCATACAGTAGTTTTCAAAAAGGAGACCACAATGGTCAGAAGCAGCCCCACACATGAGTGGTCTCAGGATGCTTTACTTTTGGCATGACACAGGAGTGATGGTAATGCTCACCTTTTCTTCTCCAGACAAGACTTTTTCTAGTTGCCCCAAACAATCGTAAATGGGATTCATCAGAGAAAACGACTTCCGCAGTCCTCAACAGTCCCTGTACCCTTTACAGAATATCAGTCTATCACTGGTGGGTTGTTTTTTTTTGGGAGAGAAGTGGCTTCTTTGCTGCTCTTCTTGAAATTCATGAAGGTGAGCACTACAGTACCATCAGATAAAGCATCCTGAGATTATTGCTATGTGGGGTTGCTTCTCAGCCGAGGATGCTCAGTTTCCGATTGTTTGGGGCTCACTCACATTTTTGCCTAAGAACACAGCCATGAATAAAGAATGGTTCAAAAACATCCTCAAAAAGCGCAACTTCTCCTAACAGTTTGGTAACGAACAATGCCTTTTCCAGCATGATGGAGCACCTTGCCATAAGGCGAAAGTGATAACTAAGTGGCTCGGAAAACAAAACATTGCAATTTCAGGTCAAATGGCCAGGAAACTCGCAGACCTTAATCCCATTGACAACTTGTCAATCAGTCCTCAAGATGCAGGTGGACAAACCAAATCCCACAAATTCTGACAAACTCCAAGCATTGATTATGTAAGAATGGGCTCCCGTCAATCAGGATGAGGGCCAGAAGTTGATTGACGGCATGCCAGGGTGAATTGCAGAGGTCTTGAAAAAGAAGGGTCAACTCTGCATATACTGGAACTTTGCATAAACTTAATGTAATTGTCTTTGTAAAAATAAATATGTGTGTCATTCTCAAAACCTTTGGCCACAGCTGTATATGATATAAAAACGGCAAAGCTGCAAAGTGCCTAACTAACATTGCCATTGGAACCGATAAACTCCTATTTGTCACAACATTCTTTAGTTCCTGTATTAGTCTCCACCTTCTTCATGTATTTGGTGAAATCGTTATTGTTCTCACCTGAGTTCCCCTTATCTAAAGAGGAGTAATCATACTCACCTAAACCTGGTGCCCTGCCATTGTCTTAGTACATCTTAGCAATCTTTACTTTGTGTTACTGACTTTTTATCTGTTTCTCATTTTTGGCATTTATGCTTCATAGCAGCATTATATGAATTCGGTCAGCTATAGTTAGGAATGGAAGTTATCCTTTTTTTTTTTTTTTTTTTTTGATGTTGTGATAAGATCTGAAGCATGGAAAGAAATCATATTAATACTGTAGCTTTCTATTCCTTTATAGCACAAAAACCACACATACCACAGTTGACAGACAAATTAACACAGTTGACGAAAGTAACACAGTTGACAGGACACATGAGCAGAACCAGAGAAACCCTCCTTTAAGACAAAAACTTTGTGTTATGCAATTACATGTAAGCTGATGAATTCAAATGAGTAGATTTAAAGACATTACAACAACGTTCAACAATTTATTGATCCTCAAACATACAGTAGCAAACGTAAAGATTTTAAATCCATAACGTCTGTGTTGTCTCTTTAGTGTGGATGTGTGTGTCTGATTGTCCAGATGTGTGTCTTATCCAGTGTATCCTTTTTAAAGTAACTAATTACATTACAAAATTACTGTCATTAAAAAGTAATCAGTTACATTACAGCGTTACTTTCTGATTAAAGTAACTAGTTAGAGTATCTAACGTGTTAGATTACTCGTTACGTACTGTACATCAAAAAAGCAATCCAAGTACTCTAACAGGTTACTTTTTAAAGCGTTACACCCAACACTGGTCTTATCTGTGTTTCTCCAGTCCAGATGTGTCTGTGATGTGACGATATTCCATAAAATCATTGTGATATATATAATGTAAATCAGCTGACTTTATTTATTTTAATGCAAAGCATGTTTTTTAGGCAATTCCTATTTACTTACTGTGTAATTTCTGTTTCATTGATGTTTTAATAGAATGTTTAACAGATGTTTTTAACAGAATTAACAGAACTCAAAGTGGGCATAAATTATGACAATGAACTGCCAACATTGTCGACTGTTGTAGTCTCTGTTAACTGTGTTACAGTTGATGGGTAACATACAGTGGCTTGCAAAAGTATTCGGCCCCCTTGAACTTTTCCACATTTTGTCACATTACAGCCACAAACAT
>JAQQZT010000019.1:4904170-4914180 GCA_030068275.1 Clarias platycephalus | reverse complement strand
CACACACACACACACACACACACACACACACACACACACACACACACACACACACACACACACACACACACAGTCTGAGCTTCGGTTAATGAGCCTGCTTATTATTCAAGCATGCATTATTTAAAACTGAGCCAACTCCATTTTAAGCGGTGTAGGAAATCTAGATTTCTCTAAATATCATGCTTCCTTTGGTACACATTTTTGTCACATCATATTCAATTTGCTCTGACATTATTTGCACTGCATTTTGATGCTGAAACGTTTATGCACAGGAAGTTAATCGCTGTTATATTTAAGGTTGTTCGTGTACTGTATGTACTGTACAGTAAACACTATTACTACTTTCTAGTATATAAGTGAAAAATACAAATGGCCAAAACTTTATGAACTTCACTCAATTGTGCCTTAAAATGATTTACAATATGCAGGAGATAACATAATTACATATTTTTTAACAGTAAACTATGGTTTATCTCTGCTACAGCGAAACTGAGGATTACCGAAGTGAAACCGTTCCTCGAAAAAGTTCTGACCCGGAAAAATTGAGGTAAACACAGAGTAAACAAAACAGCATGAAGTATTTTCATTGAAAAATATTCGCTTTTTCATGTTAAGCTCAGACAGGAAACGACCCTGCACCTTCAGTACGTGTGTGTGTGAGTGAGAGTGTGTTGTGTGTGGGAGAGGGAGTGTGTACAGCTCCCCCCATGGGATCTACTGTATGTGAATCAGGAGTTCAGATGCACGAGCAATTACCTGAACATCTAGAAAAGAAGCCATTAAAGCAAGGGCTCGTTTTTGTTCCAATCAAAACGCAGAATCCAAACGTATGATCCCACACTGAAAAGCTGCTCGCTTTCTGTTCTCAAGTGCTGACAATATCACAACCGTGCTGACATTCAGTACACAGCACGACCTTGAGTGATATTGCTTTCATAAGACAGTTGCAAAACACCATTGTCAAAAAAGCAAGATTTCTTTTAAACAGTCCCCCCCCCCACCAACACATGTTTAATTCAATTCAATTCAATTCAATTTTATTTGTATAACAATTGTCCCTGTCGCAAAGCAGCTTTACACAATCAAAAGAAAATTGTGGAAATTTGTACGAAATGTGAAAAATGTATAAGAAATATCTTTCTGCGACTGGCAAACCTGGCGACCAACAGTTAGTGTAATTAACGGGCGAAAGTAGTTTTTAATTCTTACCGGTGTTATGCGCTAAAATGCCCCCCTGCCACAGGTTGCCCCCTACATAATCTCTATCAAATATTATATTAGAACATAAATTAATAGGTTTATTATTATAAAATGTGATATTACTATTATAATTAACGCTAGGTGACAGCCGGCGAGACCATTAATTCAAATTCTCATATAAGGTTTATTTTGTGGCACATCTATTTTGTAATAAATAATAAATAAATATTGTTTATGATAAATTACACAAAATGAGTTTTATTATAAAATAAGCAATATAAAAATATACATGTTGTATATGAAAAAATATACATCATTTATAAAAACTTTTTCATATACAACATGTATATTTTTATATTGCTTATTTTATAATAAAAATCGTTTGGTGTAATTTGTAAATCATCAACCTATGAATTTATGTTCTAACATAATATTTGATAGAGATTATATGGGGGGCAATTCGTGGCAGGGGGGGACATTTTACCGCATAACACCGGCAATGTGTAGCCAAACGGTGAGGAGAATTCCGAAGAGTCCTGAAGAACGTATGAGGTTTACTTTATATTTCCACTTTAGAATATCAGCTAATTTCGGGGGTTCTGAGGTTAATTTCCAAATAGAGTCAAATAGAAACTTAGTGCACTAGGAAGGGTGTATAATCCCTTGTTCCACACATCAAGTAGTGCCTTTGATCAGGGGCTAGAGAGGAATCTGGATTCAGCCTTGTGCTAGAAGCTACTGTATTTAGCTTTGTAGCTTGCGTTAGCTGTGATGAACCGTACTGATGGGAAGTTTGAATCATTTTAGTGACTCGGTTCTTTGAATCTCATTCACCAAATGAACAAATCTTTTTTGAGTCATTTAGTTCATTTAGTTCTTTTGATAATACATTAAATAAAATGTAGCATTTTCAATAAACAGCCCCAATACGTCTACATACACAAATTTCGGCTATAGTTCCAGTAATGAAAATATTACAATGCAGCTAAGGACATATTATAATAAACAGAATGAGTAGCTCACCTCTCATATCTTCTGGTCTGAGTCATTGAATGTATTACACCGCATAGCGTCTATGGGAGTCACGTGACAAAGGAACGAACGACTCGGAGTAGAAGAGTCATTACGAAAGAATCGTTTCCTGTATATAACCTTTTTGAGGTTTATGTGCGGCCAGTAGAAAATGAACGAATCACTCTCCGAGACTACTCGTTCTTCTGAGTCACGTTAAAGGTTCGTTCAAAAAGAACGAATCGTTTATGAGCGACCCATCACTAATGAACTGTTCAAAGGCAATTTGGGAAGGTTTTAAAGCAATTGAGGAGAACTGTTTTGTGAACCATATCAACCTACTT
The DNA here is from genome assembly GCA_030068275.1 of Clarias platycephalus. Taxonomy (NCBI): domain Eukaryota; kingdom Metazoa; phylum Chordata; class Actinopteri; order Siluriformes; family Clariidae; genus Clarias; species Clarias platycephalus. Next base: position 4,911,625 of record JAQQZT010000019.1, on the reverse strand, counting down.
CCACCCATGCTGGTAACTTACAGTGTAATTTACATTTATAAGAACATTTGCAAGCTCTCTTTTTTCTCCCTCAGATGCCTTAGAACCTGGCAGTAGGATTCGCTATTGACGATAACAATAACATGACATTTTTTTCTTTTTTACCTTATTAACCTCAACTGAGAGAAAACGTAATCTAAAGTGTGAATATTTATGAATGTCAGAATTTAAGTATTGACAGGAACTAACATGTCTCACGGACGCATTTATAAACAGAAAAACACACATCGCTCCTGAGCTGTCAGTGATCCAGACGCCCTCCCCCTGCCCTCCGGACCTGAATGACATCCTGGTGTCCCACTTCTGCTTAGAGATCTCGTTGCATGGTCTGCTCATTTTTGTTTGACTCGGTAAAGCCACTTTGTGGCAATTATCACTGTAAATGATACTTACCATGGAAAAAAAAAGAAAAAAAGAAAAAAAAAGGCAATTACCATTTAAATAGCTGAACATTAGTGTAAGAGGAATAAAACACTTTAGGACAAGCCATTGTTAGAAAATAATTAACCCTCCGTAGTGACACTAACAGCTTTTTAGGGAAGAGAATTAGGGCCACCATATAGATAAACATTTCAGATTTTTTTTTTGAATTTTGACTTTGTCTTTAAGTCGGAATTCTGAGAAGAAAAAAAAAATGAAGTCAAAACTCAAACTTGTTTTTATCTTTATTGTTTTTTCTGTAACTTCAAAGAATAAACATAGAATGAAACATCATGCGTTTTATTCATTTATCTTAAAATGTAAAATGTCCTCTTTAATTTTTTTGCATAGGAACTACAGTATAAAAACCCATCAGTGTGAAAAGTTAATGTTCTTGCTTTTACAACATCAGTGAACCTGTCTCCCCTACTGTACGTCTGCCTATAATCCTGTCACTAGCACTGGTCCAGACACAGCTGAGTGACCTGCCTGCATTAATCAGCAACTGATGACAATCTGTAAATTACATGCTCTGAAGGAAAGGCATTAGCAGCATTAAAGTCAAGTGTTCGCTCCTTCAGGCTTTTACCGCGATTCATGTCTCTGGTAATGTAAAAGAGGTGACATGGGTGACTCTAATGTGGTGGTGTCATGTAAACACACACATCAATTAGCCATCCGTCTCGTACACACCTGGCATTTATGTGTTGCTGTTAACACACGCAGGCAATCAGGGTATTAAATATAGTTTGTCTTTAAGGGATTGAAGGCTGCATTTATCATGTTGCGATATGTTTATATGGAGCAAAACCATAGATAATTGGAATTTTTTTTTATAATAGGGATAACAATCTTCAATAAATCATTGTCATGATTAACACTATTGTGTAAAACAAATAGTCTCTATTAGCATACATTGTATTATAATTATTTTTAAAATTATTATAGGGTTTTGACGTACCCTATTTCTATATTTTCCTCACTCTATTAAAGATCCATCCATGTAGTCAGGTTGCACATCATAATATCACATATTTTATTTACTGTAGCTAAATCACTGATGAATATTAAAAATAATAAACATAAATAATAATGTAATTATTTTTTTTTATGTATCATTAAATATCCCTATTATTCATTCATTCATCTTCTATACCGCTTTATCCTGTATTCAGGGTCACACACACTACGGGCAATTTGGGAACGCCAATTAGCCTAACCTGCACATCTTTGGACTGTGGGAGGAAACCCACCAAGCACGGGGAGAACATGCAAACTCCATGCACACAGAGACGGGAATCGAACCCGGACCCTGGAGATGCAAGGCGACAGTGCTAACCACTACACCACCGTGCCGCCTAAATATCCCTATTATAAAAATATAATTTATGCTAACATGCAAGTGTGGGATTGTGATAGTGTACGTTTGGAAGTACACACATTTAAGTAAGTGTAGCAGTATACAGTACCTATTTGGCATCCCTCTATTGCTTATGTCTTTTGTTATATCTGGCAACCACAGGTAGGTTCTTTATGTGGATCTTTATAAAAACTTGGTAAGCAGCAGGATGTCAAATAAGTATACAAGTTTCAAGATTTGTCTCTGTTTTTTGGCCGGATGTCCTCCCTCAGACGCCTTAAAACCTGGCAGTAGAATTCATTATTGACGGTCTGGCCAATGGGGATGAATTCTCAATGCACAATGCTGCGAATCCCGAAAAAGATGATCGAGCTGTGGACCTGCCTCGCCTTTTTTTTTGGTCGTGGAGATGATGGGCTCTTCCACTGTGAAGATGCTTCAACTCAAGTTTCATCACTGCTAATGATCCTCGATATGATGGCACACTGAGTGAGTTTTTCGGCTGAGCTTGTTTAAGGTCTTCCTGATCTCTCATCCACTTCCAGCTATGTTCTTCTGGTCCTGAAGCGCGCAGGTCAGTCCACCTTAAAAACCTAATTCCATCATCGCCATAAACTTGCCGAACCGCGTCAACCGTCTCTGTGTCAGATTTGCACAGTTTCACGCAGACTTTCACGTTCACTCTCTGTTTGAACTTGATGAAATAGCACTCGTACCTGTAGTAACCCACGTGGTCAGAATAGCACCAGTTGCACAGCTCCGGACGTACACAGGACGATGTCTTTTGGCACACTGACTTATGAAGCTTAGTGTGACTTTGCGTGCAGCCTTGTGCTGCCACCTGTTGGTGTGTTACAAAACTAGTTTTTAAACTTTTTGATACCGCCTCATATACTGCAACATAAGCGACACATTCCTAAATAAATGAATACATAGGTACTCTAGCATGCTACTTGGAGTCTAGACACATTTTCTGCAAGCAAGCATACAGTACTTGTGTGTTAGTATGCAACTATTCTAGCCTGTCTGCATGCAATTATACTTCTGTATATGTCCAGCTTTATTCTTAGGTCTTAAATGGTTTACTGATCTCAGACACGTTGCACTGATTGAGTTGACCTCAAATTGGCTTCACATCCATTTTTTAAAAGATAACAGCCTTCTGCAAACACTTTTAACGATCCTTCACAGATGCACGAAAAAACACTGTGAGCCCTGCTGAGGCCTAAAGGAATAATTACGTGGTTTACTACCTTGCCTGTATATTAATAATATTGTCTCTGGGTTGACAGTTTACATTAAATTCCCAGACTTATTATTGGACGTGCAGCACCTGCTACCTGTCCACGGCCTGCTGCTGATTTAACAGATCATAAAAGACAAAGCAGTAAAGCAAGAAAGCACCTTGCTGACATTAACGATTAAAAAAAAAAAAAAAAAAAAAGTTTCCGCAGTGTTTAAAAGGTGACTTTTTGCCATCAGACAGCTTTGATTCTAGTTGAATTCCTAATGAATCTAAACACTGACACATGCAGATGCAAATGCAGATGTGCAGCTACTGTATGTATTGATTGCATTTATCACTGCAGTTCTTTTGCGACAGCTAGTTTGTATTTTCATGCTCGCTAACATCTGCAAGATTAGAAATAAAGCAGACGTATGCCTTCTCTTGTACTCTTTCTACTGTTAAATGCCAAAGCTGATACTTTTTAACTTTTCTCCTTTTCTATTAGTACAGCATCTGCTTGTATCATAAAAGAACACGAGTGGACATCTTTCAGCAAATGCTAGAAGCAGAAGAGCTCACAGTGTCAGGAAGAAAACATGTGTCTGTCGTTAAACTGCAAACTTATTTTCTTTTTTTTGGCTTTTTGTCAGTCAAGAGTTCCTTCCAGACTGAGCAGATGCATTTCATTTAAAGGTCCCATATTTTACTATTACTGTAAAATCTATAGTGTGTGTGTGTGTGTTCTAAAGCTTCATTACCTCAAACTACTGTTTCACTCCTCCTCCTCCAAACAAGCTATTTCAGTATCTATGTAAATGAGCTACTGCTGAGCCACGCCCACTCCATAGAACAGGAAAGTTAAGAGCAACAATCTGGGAAAGGGGACCTAACTCTATCTAACAAATCTAATTGACTTGTTTAAACCCTGGACAGTCCAAAAACTGAAAAAAAGACAGAACGGAGACCCAGACACTGGAGACCCCGTTGAAATATCAAAAAAGCGACTGAAAAGTGAATTTTGCCAATTTGAACGTTTTTAGGTTGCAAGGTGGTTTGCACTTCGGCCTCGCACCACCAAGGTTGAGGGTTCGATTCCCGGGTCTGTGTGCATGGAGTTTGCATGTTCTCCCCATGCTTGGTGGGTTTTCTAGCCGCTGCTAGGGGCAGGAGTACAGTAGCATAGTGATTAAGGCATTGGCCTACTGCTTGGATGGTCCCAGGTTCAAACCCCAACAACAAGTTTCCACTGTTATGCCTTCAACTCAACTGCTCAGATGTATAATGAGATAAAAAATAAATACCCATCCATACCCTGGATAAAGGAGTCTGGCAAATGGTGTAATGTACATGTTTCCTCTGGGTACAGTCCAAAGACATGCAGATTAAGTTAACTGGCATTCCCAAATTGTCCATAATGTGTGTGACAATAGATTGGAACCCCGTCCAGCGTGTACCCCAGCTCATGCACCAAGTCTCCTGGAATAGGATCGAGGCCCCTGCGACCCTGTATACATAATAATAAGTCGTATAGAAGATGAGATGAGGTCGTGTTTAAAGAAACAGTTTAGATAAAAATGTACATTGTTCTCCATATAAAATTCAGTACAAATGCCAATATAGTCTATTTTGCTTTAAACTTTAAACCAAGTCAATTACACATACAGTATATCCTTATCCTACTGTATATCCTTATGTCCTGTATAACCTGCATGTGAGTCCTCGAACGTCCGTCACTGACCCTGTCAGAACATATTTACTTTTTAAACCTTGTATTCTTCCTGGACTTTCCATTAAATTTGCGTTCACTTTTGTGCTTGGCCTTCGTAATAGAACAACGTTCATAGTAATACATTGTGATTTTCCTGACTATGCTTCACAAACCCTTCAGAGTCCTTGGAGCCCACTTTGGGACCCACTGCTGTATACTTGCTGATAAACTTGTCAGGCTTATCCCAAAATCCTTTTATTTCACGTTTTATTTGACCCACAGTACGGTGGCATTCAAGCAAAGTGTTGAATTACTGTACATTTGAAGCACTACAATAAAATGTATGACATATTGTATATTGCTTTAATAAAGAAAACATATGTCTTTTTAAAAATACAATAACCTGTTAAATCTCTGTAAATTATCCACAATGTCTGGCACAGCAGGCTTGCAGTAGAACATTGTACTGTAGGTTAAGAGGTAAAAGAGGCAGGACGATTCGCATTGCTATAAAGTCCACCTAGAGGCTTTCAACCCAGACAGTAACTGCGCACGAACAGATTTAGTGGCCTGCAACCAATTTACATTCCCCTCTATGAAATTAGGTTTGGTGTGTAGCCAAACATTCTGTCTTCATTCTGTCAGTCCTGCGCAGAAGTCTTGAGACATCCCTCATTTCTTCATGTTCTGCTATTTCATTCAATAAGAAGAAATAAGCGGTGGCTCAAGACCTTCTTACTGATCATGAGAACTTCAATTTAAACTCGCATTAGTGAAGAAGATCCAGGCGCATCATACTTAAATTGGACACACTGACACAGTTGCACACCCACATACGTTTGATTATTTTATTTCTGCACACTTTTACACACACAACTGCATATACAGTCACTGGCCAATTTATTAGGTACACCTTGCTAGTAATTGGTTGGACCAGCTTTTGCCTTTTTCAGAGCTGCCTTACTTCTTCGTGGCATACAGTACAGTAGATTCAACAAGATGCTGGAAACGTTCCTTCGAGATTTTGATACTCTGGAATCTCCTGTTCCACCACGTCGCAAAGGTGCTCTATGAGATTGAGATCTGTTGACTTGTGGAGGCCATTTGAGTACAGTGACCTCGCCGGTCATGCTCAAGAATCCAGTTTGAGGTGATTTAAGCTTTGCGACATGGCACGTTATCTTGTAGTCATAAAGGGATGGAGATGGACAGCAACACTACTCAGGCCCAAGTGTGCCCAGCACCAGCCTGAACCGGATGGATCCATGCTCGTTACACCAAATTCTGACCCTACCATCTGAATGTGGCGGCTGAAATCCGAACTCTGAACAGGAGAAGTTCTATTGATCAATTTTGGTTAGTCTAGGCGAATTATTGCCTCAGGTTCCCGTTCTCAGCTGACAGAAGTGACACCCAGGTGGTCTTCTGCTGCTGTAGCCCATCTGCTTCAAGGGCTTACTGTACGTGTTCTGCATTCAGCAACGCTCTTCAGGTTGCCATAAGATGTTATTTGAGTTACTGTTGCGTCTTTCTTTCAGCTTTAACCATTCTCCTCTGACCTCCGGCATCAGCTGGGCATTTCTACCTAGAGAACAGCCTCGCACTGCATGTTTTGTTTTTAACAGATCATTCTCTTTGAAGCGTAGAGATTGTTACTGTATGTGTGAAAATCCCAGTAGATCAGCAGTTTCAGAAGTAATTGGACGAGCCCATTTGGCACCAACAACCATACCACGTTCAAAGTCTTTTAAATCATTGTTTTTCCCATTCAGGTGCTCGGTTTGAACTTCAGCATATTGTATTGTCTTGACCATGAATACATGCTTAAATGCATTTAGTTAGCTGCCATGTGCTTTACTGATTAGATACAGTAGGTGCATTGACAAGCGGTTGCACAAGTGTAATGAAGTGGCCTTTGAGTGTGCGCAACTGCATAAGTAACAATCAAACAGAAATACATAATAAGGGAATATATACAGGGAATACAAAAAAAAAAAAAACAGTGCAGCACCGGGAAATATGAATCGAACTGCATACAGGGACAATTTGATCAAAGAGAATTCAAACACAGAGGCTAGAAAAAGATTTCAATGTGATTTCAATGAGAAAAAAGAAACAGAAAGAGAGAGTTAAATGACATGAAGAGGGAGATGCAGAGAGACAGACTGTCTGATAGTGAGATGAATAAATTGATACGTTTGACATGCCATACATTTAAAAAAAAAAATGGTGGTAGTATTAAAGAAACAACAACATATATTTAATTATTAAAGGCACCAACAACCAGCTTTCATTCATTCATCTTCAGTAACTGCTTTAGGGATTCAGTGCATCTGGAGCCTACCCAGAGAAGTGTATGTGTGTGTGTGTGTGTGTGTGTGTGTGTGTGTGTGTGTGTGTGTGTGTGTGTGTGTGAGGAGGAATAGAGACTCGATGTGGCACAAGTACATTGAAAAATACCACATACATTTACATACCACTGCACACATTGAGCAGCCCACCTACAGTACTGTAGCTTAGACACCCTGTGTTATTTATATTTTGTTATTTATAACTTTGTTGTTTATTGTATGGGCGTATGGGAGGTGTAGTGGTTAGCACGGTCGCCTTGCACCTCCAGGGTCCAGACTCGATTCCTGTCTCTGTGTGCATGGAGTTTGCATGTTCTCCCCGTGCTTGGTGGGTTTCCTCCGGGTACTC
>JAQQZT010000019.1:4834769-4846109 GCA_030068275.1 Clarias platycephalus | reverse complement strand
TTCGTGCCAAGTACTACAAATACTACTATACTGACACCCATAAGTAAACTTCTAATGATTGTTCTGTAAATATAACAGTGCCATGAAAAAGTATTTGCCCCCATTCTGATTTTTCTTAAATATTTGATTGCATATTACAATGTATGATCAAGATCATCAAACTAATTTTAATATTACATTAAACTAACCAGAGTAAATACAAAATGCAATTTTTTAACTTAAGAAAAAATCTGTCCAAACCTGCCTGGCACTATGTGAAAATGTAATTGCCCCTAAACCTTATAACTGGTTGTGCCACCCTTGGCAGCAGCAACTGCAATAAAGCGTTTGTGATAACTGGCATTGAGGCTTTCACATCACTGTGGAGGACTTTTGGCCCACTCTTCTGTTTAGAATTGTTTTAATTTAGCCGCATTTCAAGCATGAATGGCCTCATCACAGATCACAAACCTTAATTCTTTAATTAAATAATAATAATAATAATAATAATAATAAATAAAAGGAAATGGACAAATACGTTTTCACATCATTGTAACCTTGTGGCAGAATTCCTGCAACTGCTCTGAATTATTCAGCTATTAAGATATTCTGAACTATTTTATTCATCTTATACCACTACAACTTACACAACTGTATATATTTTTTTTTACAGAATTATACCTTATATTATATGTAGCAGCTGTGAGCAGTCACTTTATTACCTTTTTTTTAATACTTCCTTTTAAAGGTCACATACTGTATTACTGTACTGTATATTGCTTTTTCTAAAGTTAACTGTTAATGCTTCAGTTGAAACAGCTGACTCAATCTGGGATCCCTGAAATTCGTTCTGTTTAAAACCTGCTGTTTCTGTGTCTGTAGCTGTAAATTCGAAAGAGCTACTGACTTCACCCCAGGACGACCATTCGTGGAAGTGCATATACAGTATCAGGCCAATCAGAACGACGCATGTTAATCAAAGACAATTCAATAACGAATTTTCCATTATAGGTCTCTTTTAAAGCTAATATCAGAGTATCAGGGGTAGCTCAGGCATCAAACTGGTTAAGGCATCAAACTATGATTTGGAAGGTCCCAGGTTCAAATCCTACGACCAGTGGCTGGAGTTTGTGCATTGGGTGGGAATCGAACCCGGGCCTTCCACATGACAGACGTACACTACACTGTTGTTGATTATTTCCCTATAACACCACGACCCCAAGTGTTTTATTGCTCAAGTAATGCAGTAAAAATATCACTTGGCCTTCATTCTCATTCTGTTCGTGCACGTCCCTTTGCATGTCTCCACCAATATAAATTTATATATTACCACATTTCCAGCTCATCCTTTTATTTATAATGCATTACATACACATTTCATTCAGTATTTCAAACGCAATATTGTCTATGTGATTTCAGGTGAGCATCAACTTGCCAAAGGATCGATACTACAGAGTCGAGCCTTAAGGATTGATGCATGTCAGTATTATAGATTTGCCCTTTCCTTCTTTGATTAGCATTAAGGTGCGATAATGATGCTGGCGAGATGAAAGAGTTGTGGCTGAAATGTAATCATCTTAAAGCTGAGGGGAATGATTCATGAAAAGAAATAGCCTGTAATCGATCTGTTATTAATCATCATTACTGCTGTTATAACGAATATAGGGCATGCTTCCAGTTACATCATTACGCTACATCGGTGGTTCTCAAAATAGAGGTTCATTGCCCTCCAGAGGTCCCTGAAGAACACACAGGGGGTCCTTAGGAGAAGGTTGGACCTGATTCAGCTCCTGCTGCCAGGACAGACTTGAGCCAAATGGCCAGGGGATGGAGACAGCTCAGTGTGTTTCAGGCTCGATAAGTGTGTGTGTGCTACTGTAAATGTGTTGGTTTGTGTTGCACAGTGATGAATGGGCTACGATTAGGTTCACTTCCCGGACTTTTGTTCCTGTAGCAAGGATATCACAGTTATGTTCAAAAGTTAGTGCTCCTTCTTTAAATTCTATGTATTTTTGTGTAAATACATAAAAAAAAACAACCCCACCACAGTATTTCAGTTGGGTTAAGGTCTGGACTTTAACAAAGCCTTGATTCTTTTATTTTTCCGCCATTCTGATTTAGATTTACTGGTGTGTTTTGAGGTCACTGACCTGTCGAATGACCCCAATTTCACAAAGCTTTACTGCCATGATTGACAGTGGATATTAGGTGTTTCTGCTGAAATGTTGTTTCGTTTTCACCAATCATGGTGCCGGGCATTAAGGCTAAACAACTCTACTTTCGTCAGATTTGTCCGTAGGACATTGTTCCAGAAGTCTTGGTATTTGTTCAAATGCAGTTTAAACATCAGTTGTGCGTCCACGTTCTTTTTGGACAAAGGCACTTTCCCCTGGCCACCCTTCCAAACAAACCGGACTTGTTCAGTGGTGAGATGAATTATAGTAATAAGTAAAGCAATATACGAATATACTGTTGGACAACATGTGAAGTTATACTCATTGCACTACGAGTACAAAAACAACATAATTTTCCTTAAAACTGCAGGTGATAAAAACAATATGGATTTTAAACGCAGTTGGTGAAATTCTATAGAAATACCAGAATTTTGTCCAGAAGATGTATATCATGTTGATCAATGGTATTAATTGTTAACTGTACCTGACTTCTGGCACGAAGTCTTGTTGAGAGTTCTTGAAGAGCAGATGATGCCAGCACCAGTGGCATCACTGCTTGGAAGAGGTTGTTGGAGGTTGTGGGTTGTAGTAGTGGCAGTTGTCGTTCTCGCTGGTTTCCTTAGGGTTTTAGTCCCTTCGGGGTGAGTTCGTCCCACGGGTGACTGGTCCAATCAGATGTGGTTGCAGGTTGGTGGGTTTCCACTGGGTACTCTGGTTTCTTCCCCAGTTCAAGGACATGCAGATTAGCTAATTGGCATCCCCATATTGCACATAGTTTGTGTATATGAGTGTACGCTGCCTAGTGGGATGGGATCCAGGATTTCCATGAGCCTGTACAGGATATGCAGTATAGAGACTGAATTAATGAATGTAGTAGTATATGTATGTTAAAGATATGATCAATGTATCAGTACATTTTATTGTATAAATACATGACGTGGTCCATAGTGGCAGTGCCCTTAGAAATACTGCAACATGCCCCAAAGTGACAGAAACATGTAAAGCATTTGTCCATGAGGTCCTTGTCAGTGTGGTGGCCAGTGTGTGGGAGGTGGTGATGGCACGAGTGAAAGAGTGGGAAAAGGAGTGACGAGTGCATTACAGCTTATTTAGAATTTCTGGGGAAGAAACCTGTTCTTCAGCCTGCCAGTTCTGGATTAAATGCCGTGGTCCCGTCTGTCTCATGGCAGTCTGGTAAACAGTCTGTGTGCTGGGCGATTGTGGTCCGTAATGAGTTTGTGAGCCTTTTTCAGACATCGTGTAGAGCTGGAAGTTTGTTACTAATAATTAGTTCAGCAGCTCTCACGACTCTCTGGAGGGCCCTCCGGTCACGGAGGGAGCAGCTGCCAAATCATGTGTACGCTCTCTGTGGAGCATTTTTTTGAAGTTGCTCAAGATTTCATATTGGAGATGAAGCTTACTGAGCCTCCACATGAGGTAAAGCCGCTGATGCGGAGATTTTATCACGGCCTTAGTATGAACAGATCAGATTAGGTTGTTAATGAAGTGCACACCAAGGAGCTTTGAAACTCCTTACTCTTTCCATTCTGAAGCCTGCTGTAGACCACACTCTTCTGTTTAATTTTGCTGATATCGAGGTAGAGGTTGCTGTCGTTGCAGCACTCTGATAACACTCTCACCTCATCTCTGTAGGCTGTCTCATCTCCGACCATGATGAGGCCCAGAATGGTGGTCATCAACATACATAAAAATGATATCGAAGCTGAAGCTTGATGACACAATCATGACTGAACATGAGGAGGTGGAAACACATCCCTGTGGAGCTACCTTGTTCAGAGGTCATTTGGCATTTGGGATCCACTTGCACAAATGAGTATTAACCTTGAGCTGAACGGTGCATTTGGCTGGAATGATAGTGTTAAAGGCAGAGCTGTAGTCAATGAACAGGTGGATCCAGAAGTCAAAGAGTACCTGCCAAAGCAATGGCATGTCCATCAATTGGCATGCAAAGAGGAGATATTCCATGGTGGCCGAAAGGGGGGGGAACAGATGTTGTTTTTGACCAGACACTCACACTTCATGATTGTAAAAGTCAGAGCCACAGGGCGATAATCATTTAGACATCTGTTTCCAGACATCTTGGGAACGGGACAACAATGGTCCAGTTGAAGCATGTGTACTGTAAATCACAGACAGACACGGTTTGACTTGAGATATCTATGAAAAGCTCTGCTAGCTGTCTGGAACATGCTTTGAGGGCACCACCTTGGGCACCATCAGGACCTGACATCTCGCATGGGTTGAACGTTCTGATCACACTGCCCACTGTTGTTTTCACTGTCGCGTAAGTGTTGCTTAATTCAAACCAAGCATAGAAACTCATCAGGTACTGAGGCATATAGTCCCCAGTTGCCGATTCGTAATCTGCGTGCAAACCATTCCACATTATACAAGACAAACACCTCACTATATGCTAAAATGCTCTGTTTCCTTACCTCTCTTGCCACATTAATCACTATGTGCCCATCCTGAGGGATACAGTGTCCTGTTTCTGCCTGAGGCCAACAGACAGAATTCCTCCTCTAAGTTAAGCACTATACGTGGTAAGCAGTAGACCTTAGTAGGATGGCTCAATCTAGGGCAGATCAAGTGGGTTTATCGATTTGATAGGTTTTGACTTGAATCTTTTGACAGGACATTAAATTGATGTCTTCAAAAGTAAGTAGTGGGATAAGTAACCAGTAAATATTTGACATCCAAAAGATCAAATGATCCAAATAATGTTAATATTCGACATTCCAGGACCAGCGAAATAAATTGCGATGTGTCCGTACAGCTGCAGCCAAATCTTTAAATAGTGACTAAAGATAATGACCTATCTGCCGCAGTTCAAAAGAAAAAAAAGGGTGCAGTTTTATACCATTTGATTGGACAGTCATGGAACTTACAATTTGCAGAATATACTATTTAAAATGTGCAAATAATAAATAGTTTTTACTTGATTTCGGCTTAGGGTTGGTAATGGGGTACACCCGGGTTGGGGTGCCAATCCATTGCAGGGCACACACACTTACTCACATACTACGAGTTTTAGACTAATCTGCATATCTTTGGATTTTATTGGAGGAAACCGAAGTACCCGGAGGAAAGCCAACAAGCACAACAAGGAAATTAACACTTTGATGAAACAATTAATACTAATTCTCCTTCAGAGGTTAAGCATATGTTAATAAAGTTCCCTAGTCCAGAAGATTATTATTTTCTTATAACTAAAATTGCTGCTTACATTGAACTTGGAGAATGCTAATGTAATTCATGCTTGGTCATGCATGTTGGAATAGCAATGTATTAAATAAACTGAATTGTTTGCGCCCGTGAATTTTTTTTTCAGCAGCTCGAACTGCCAGAACGAATACAGTAATTTACAATAGCACTCTTTATACCTGTGGTGGCCAGAAAAACATCTCAGCATGCAGTAAGCATTAAACCAGGTGGCGGCTTGATGAACTACGACAGCAGAAACTACATTGGGTTCTAGTCCTGCTGAAGGATTGAATCATTTTCATCCAGTGCAGAGATGCAGATATGGGAGTAATGATTGGGTAGCAAAGAGGAGGATGCAGATCAGGTAACAATGAGACATGGAGGCACCATAGGACTTTATAGAGTACCAGGGTGGGACTTCAGTGGGTACCGTGATAGTACTATTGGTGAAAACCATGGTAATCATTGGGTACCCCAATGGGTACTAAAGTTCAGCAGGTATCTACAGTAGTATGGTATGTTTGTACATACTATACTATACTATACTAGATATGTTAGTACATACTACTGGCATGATATAGTATCATGATACGATTACAATACATGGTAAAACCATGTACCATCATTGTAATTATAGTACATGTTCTACTGTAATAAAAGTACATACCATGGTAGAATCATGTACAGTGCCATAGTGCAGTACATGAACTACTGTATACCAACAAATAGGGTTAAAATACTAGGCTACAACATATCCTGGTAAAATTCCTATGGGAACATAGTGAGACAGGAGGTAACAGATGGGTTTCAGCTTTGGAAGCAACACAGAATGAAGATAAGGTAATGACACAAGGGCACCAGATTGGGTTTTGGCACAGATGACCCAGATTAGATTGTGACTTTGGCGCTGCAGATTGGGTAATGACACGTCCAGCCAGTGATTGCTTCAATAAACTCATTGTACTGAGTATTCCTGAAGTTCCTCATCTTCATACCTTTTGAAGGACATTTTGCAGTCCGAGATACATTTTGGTCCATTTTGTTTCCTCTCTTCATTCGTGCAAACTCACATACCAGACTTAAGCGACATGGCCATGGCATTGCATGTTATGATAGGAGTGTAAAGTATTGGATTGATATTTGATACCGGTATCAATAACACCATCAGCATCTTTTCATTACGGATAAGTGGATTGTCCCTAATAACGTGAACAGTCGGTAAGAACACGCGTGTGCCTTGCAAGCTAAAAAAAAAACAATCAATATAAATAACAAGACTCAGCCTCACAAGGTTTGTGCAATTATTTTAAATGTATAAAGTTGAACAGATATATATTTTTTTTAACCAGTATCTGAAAATATACAACATTGAAAGATAAGTCAAATTAACAAGGATAATTCATACTATAATTAATAAGTAACAATAATCATCAAAATTTCTCCTTATCCAGAAACACCTGAGGGAATCAAATCAATCAAAAAAAAAGGAAACAACACAATCATACATAAGGATCATCTAAAGGAATGGAGAAAAGAAAAGAAAAAACAACAACCTGGAAATGAGAAGTATGAGAAGATAAAGAGAGAAATGATTAGAGGGAGGGCAATAAACCAGGGCAGATTAACAGATTAACAATACATGTCACTCACAGTCACACTCATTTGGTTATGTACAGCAAATTCCTGCAGTGCCGTGGACGTGGGTAAAAAAAAAAAAAAAAAAACACACACACACACTCAGTGCAGATGCTCGGGCAGAGATGAAGGGAGCTAGAGGAGATTCATGGACTGGGGTTGTGTGTTGGGTCGGTGTGTTTTTTTGCTCTTTGTGTGTGCACTCTATGTGTGTATATACTGTGTGTGTGTGTGTGTGTGTGTGTGTGTATGTGCACGTGTGTGTTCCCCTATGTAACTTTCTGATGCTGGTCTTTGAAGCATGATACAATGCTTCCTTCATTCTCTACTCTCATATACATTCTGCTTTTGATAGAGTTCAAAAGAAATATCGTGCAAAACAACATTTCAAAACCAGCTTTTGAATTTGTTTTTTATTCCAACCTGTGTCTGTCAAGCTTTCAGACACCTAGGCTTGGCTGAAGAAAAAAACTAAAGACAAAAACAATACGAGTAATGATGTCTGAGAAGCTCTTGCCAAAGATTCTTCATGTTATAAAGATGGAAATTTAGCCACGCTTTTATGATTTCATTTTTGTAAAGGAACCATGTTAGTAAAACTAGTTTTTTTTTTTTAACTGTTCTTTTCTTTGATAAATGAAATCTATGTAAAAAAAAAAAAAAACTTGTGAAGATGCCCAGATTTGGTGGTAATATTAACACAGAGAGCACAGATTAGGTAATGACAAAAGTGATGCAAACTGGGTAATGACATGAGAATGCAGAATGGGCCTCGGACATGGACACACAGGAAATCACACAAGTGATGCAAAAAACACAGACAGAGTAAAGTCGCCACGGACACTGAAGGGCTAATGATATTTATTGATTTACAGTAAGACGCAAGGAATGCTGATCAAGTGACAACGCAGGAAATAAGAAATTGCGTTGCAAAAGGAGGGTGGCAGCAGATTGGGTAGCAAAACAGGATGTAGATTGGATTACAATAGGGGGCAGATATAGTAACACATGCTGGCTGTTGGCATAGGGGACACTGATGGAGTAACGGGGACCGAGTAGTTTGGGGACACTTTTGGGCAGCAAAACAGGATGCAGAATGGGTTACAACTGCTTATACCCAGCAGATGCAGGCTGAATTTTTTAGTGTGGGGACACAGATTGGGTAGCAAAACAAGATGCAAATTGAGTTTTTAAAAATTGGGGGGAGGGGGGGGGCAGATATGGTAAAGTTACTGTACCATAGACACAAGCTGGCTACAGAAGGAGTAATGGTCACAGTAAGAAATGTTGTGACTTAACCGATGCATACTGAGTTACGGTGTGGTGACGCAGATTGGGTAATGACACATATAAGGCATATTGTGGTAACATACAGAGGAACAATGTTGAAGCAAAGATCATGGCATGAGATGAGGGGGGTCCAATCAAGTTACAACTGCAGCAGTGCAGACGGACGGGAAACACCGGGAAGGCAGATCACGTACTGTACGAACGTAGGGAGCGCAAATCTGGTAACACTATGGGGAATGTAAATAAGGATGCAACTGGTGAACAGTACTGTACTGTAGGTAAGACAAGATAAGATGGGAAGGCGAATGTAATGGTAGCGGGGTGATGTACTAATTCTTAAAAAAATAACTTGTATGTTTGCTGAATATTTGTTGCTTTCTATTCTTTCGAGCTTGCGAATCCCTTGAAAGAGTCATTAATAAAAACAAATCGTTCACAAATCGCCTGTCAGTAGCTTGTAAAAAAGAGTAAAAAGATGGACAGAAATAACATAGTGCTGAAGAAAAGTGAAGCGATTTTTTTTTTCTCTCTTTCTCTCGAAGTAGCCCGTGATGAGGCGGTGCCCACCCCGCTAATCTTGGCCTGAAGTATATTCCATTTTCCTCACGGAGGAAAGAAAGAAGGGAACAAAGGTGCTCTCATCACAAAAAAAGTAATTTTCATTTTGATTGTCCACAGAGAAAGTCCCGGCTCAGGTATTACAATCACAGCGTGCAGCGCGAGATCCTTTACAGAAGAAGGAGCAGAGAGGCTGCAGGAGGGCCGGTGAAACCGACGCCCTGACTTGCTGTGCGTGTGTATCGGGGTGTGTCATTGCAGGTTACACTGGATGTGTGTGTTGAGTGTCTCGTGTGGTGCCGCTGTGCTCCTCTAAGCAGTTTTTACGGATGATGGGTAAAGGATGAGCCTCGGTGTTGAACACCCAGTCATCAAGGGGCAGCAGGTCGTCGTCGGAGAAAAGCAGGTACAGGTATCTGAATGAATGAATCAATCAATCAATCAATTAATCATTTGATTGATCTGACAGGAATTTAATTTTTTTCTTGCTTTACCGAGGCTTTACTTAACTGACTTGTAGCACAATCTGGTTTAGTTACACATCTATGTATTCTTCACTAAAATGACCCAAAACACTCACTTTAGAGTTTCAGACAGGAAGAAGCTCTGCTGCATGTTATCATGGCTGACGGCGGTGGCGTACACGTCTCTGATCCCCGAATATCCTCCTTCAGTGCGGCAGTATTTCTCCAGCGCCTAAAACAAATCGTAAAATTGCTCACATGGGTGGCTAAAAATGAATGAAAGTCTAAATTCTTGTTAATGTGATTACTTTCAAAATATGAAAACAAACAACTACATGAGATCACCTTTTTTTATTATTTTTTTTTTTTACACCTTTTGGTCAGAGGTGTAACATATTTGGCGAGCGGCTAAAAAAGAGCTGACGTGGGCAAATTAAGGTGCTTATTATTTCGTAACAAAGGCAGACATCGACACTGTGATTACGACTGGCCCTTGTGTTTCCCTGGGAAATGAACCTGACATATCTATTTCAGTGCTGGTATGTGTTATAATTAACATGTCATCCTGTCAGACAGAGAGAGAGAGAGAGAGAGAGAGAGAGAGAGAGAGAGAGAGAGAGCGTTAGCGGCGCTTGAGGTGTATTAATACACTGACTTTTGCCATGCATTCATTTGCAAACGTTAATAGGAATAAATGACACGTTAGCCCTCGCCGCCGTCATCTTTTATATCTCGCTTTGTCCATCTGACACTTTTAAGGCAGACGATAAAATCAGTTTATTTTGCATCCTGAAGACACGGGGAATTTTTTTAAGGACTTCGAACTACCTGTTATCTCAGTAACACAACACGGCGCATTTTTAAAAGGATCAAACGAGACAGATAAAGCAACGGCTGTTTATTCATAGTTGCTACAAAGGAAGTGATTGCCGAACTCATTTAGGACTCATAAAGTGTAGGAAAGACGGAATGAACGATAAGAGTAAAATCAGAAAATGAGAATCGGACCTCTCTGAAATTTGACTCGCTTCTACTGTATGCCAACGAAATATTAAGCATTGGAAAAGCACATGAAAAGGTTAACATCTATAAGGTTAACAATAGAGAGAATTACAGAAAAGGGTATAAATTGGGGATAACTTAAGTGACGTGACAAGAATATAGTGACACGCAAAAGAAAAAAAGTGCTCGAAGTAGTGTTAAAAACAAAAACAAAAACAAACAAAACGCCATGGCAAATGGAACTGATTTATAATCCATCTTTCATCCTATGGAAAAATCATTAGTCTTTAACAATTATTTGCCTCGTAATCTCTCGTCAAGCGTGGACCCTGTTTACAGCTTACAGCTAGGCACAGACAAACCCGTATAACATCTACTGTATACAGCGGCAATTTCTTTTGTAATAACTGAATGATTGGTTTTATTTGTGTCTTGTGTTGGCTCACGGAAATGGTTCATAAAAATGGTTGGGTTTCACAACCCAACTTAATCCCTGCAAATTATGCGATTTAAAGAGGTTTTGCATTAGTTTATCTCTTACACACTCTCAGGAACACCAGTAGGATAAGATTATTTGAACATTATGGGATTTTCATCAAATACCAAATTTCTTTTTTTTATGATTGCTTCTACGAATAATTGAATTTTTTTTTTTTTTTTATAACAGTACTTAATACCTATTACATTATTCTGATAAATCAGCAGTTTTTTTTAAATGCTAAAGGCAGTGCTAAACCTCTGGGTTACTGATCAGAAACTTGCCCCTTTTGTGCTTCTGAGCAATACCCTTACCCCTGTCTGCCCCAGGAGAAACGCATTATGCCTGACCCTGTGCTCTACCACAAAATTCTAACAAGCTGTACAGAAAGAAATTTCACTGTGCAGTAATGTATACACTCACCTAAAGGATTATTAGGAACAGCATACTAATACGGACTATTGGGTTGAGATCTGGTGACTGTGGGGGCCATTTTAGTACAGTGAACTCATTGTCATGTTCAAGAAACCAATTT
>JAQQZT010000019.1:4820008-4830509 GCA_030068275.1 Clarias platycephalus | reverse complement strand
CGGGAATCGAGCCTGGCCGGGGAATCGAACCCTGACCCTGGAGGTGCAAGGCGACAGTGCTAACCACTACACCACCGTGCTGCCTAGTGCAATGATATTTCACACTAAAATAAAATATGTTAAAAGTTTGCATATTCGTTATAAGGCTGTTAATTACTTCTGCTAAATTATCTTCTTCAAAGCAGACAGGTTCCTGAGTCAAATATCAGAATATTTTCTTGTTGATTCCTCTTATTTTAGATTGACAGATATTTAAATTTTAACAGACCTGGAATTCTGTATATTTATAAATAAATGAAATAGATTTTTCTTGTTTAAAAAAAAATTGACAGTAGCAAACATTTGCAACCAATTCTACTTCCCGCAGGCGATAAGGTCTCTCAACCACACCACCACACAGGACTAATACCATCTTTTTAACATCCAATATTGACTGGACATTCATGGACACTACATATTTACACTTACATATTTATATTTTCATTTCTGGGCCATTGCACAAGACACTTTAATAAGGCACTGTTTATGCATATTTGCACACCCTAGTCATTTGTGCTTCATTTTTTCTTTTTTACTAAATTTATACATTTTTACAAATTTGTATTTTTTCTTCTATATTTTGCTATATTGTGAATGTCCTTATTTGTACAGTATATTTTTATTTAGATCCTAGTTAAATTTATTTTCTATCGTATTTCTTTTTATTCATATTTATTTCTTATCTACAAGCTTAAATTTTTTAAGGTCACTGGCGGCCGTATAATCATTTCACTGCATGTGTATGACTGTGTATGTGACAAATTAAATTAGAATTTGATTTGAATTACTACAGTAGGTTAAATACTATTACTGTACTGTATATGGATTTTCTTTTATGTTTAGGGAGCTACTGGACTATAACTACTAGCTTTCAGTTTTTTTTAATTCTCTGAGTCATACTTTATTTTTAAATGTTATTAAATATAAATTCATAAATCGCTACTAGACTAATATAAAAATAGTTCATACTGTATTGTCTGCTTTAGATTTATCGAGCCAACTTCATCTTACGAAGGCCGATGTGTATAGTTTTAAGTCAGGTTACTTCTCCATGAAAAACAATGAGTGGCCATGCCACCCTGGGAAGGTGTTTTCCCCTCTTCTTCCGTACTCACCTGTGCGGCTGTAAGATTCATGGCAGGTGTTTGTGATCTCGGCTGCCAGGTCTAGGTAATGCTGCCTCTTTTCAGGGGAGCCATCATCTGCCCCGATGCCCACCATCCCACCGGCAAAACAAGCCAGATGCCCCATCTTATGGTCGAGAATTCCACCTCTCCATTCAGCCACATATGTAAGACCTCCTGAAGTTTTCTTCACCAAGTTGGTTTCTATTGCCTGGTTGAAACAAGAAGATATAATAAAGATTAAAAATCGAAAGTTATGATACATTCGCAGTATGCCAACTCCATCATAAAATATTTAATGACTTCACGTGACCATTACACCCATATCTGCGTTTTGAACATCCCAATGCTTTCCACTAGATTTTGGAGCATGGCAACAAGGAAGGCATTGTGATCATTAAGCAACAAGAACGTTGTTTAGGTCACGCAATGATGCTGGTCAAAGAGACTCCAGTTTCTGAAACGAAATGGTGAATCTGTAACATACCTAATGCTAATTCATATTTTACAGTTTTTGGTTACAATATATGGAGAATCCACATAATGTCAGGCGTCCACAAACTTTTGGCCATAAAGCGTCAAGGCACAAGTAGTTCTGTCAGATGTTCAGGCATTAGTCAGGTCGTTTATAACAGAATGTTAATACTGTACATTGAAACAGTTTTCCAGAAGCAGGAATACAAAGTGCTGAACAAACAGAGTAACAAGCACAATCAAAATATGATACCGTTCTCTTGTATCTCTCTGCACATGCTAAATAAGAACAGTGCGCCCATGTAGCTTTGGGCGTCTATGATTTATGCATGGTATAACAGAAGGGTCTTGTCCCTGGTGGATTGAATTCAAGCCTCACTGAGATTCCATCGGGACTCTGTAGTTGGTAGCTTATGAATCTGATAATAACAATACGACAGAGAGGAAACACAGTTCCATTTTCAAGTTAGTTTCCTCCAGCAATCAATTTCTGAAGTCTCCCCGTGTGTCGAATCTTTGTTCAGTTTTTTATGTCAGGTGAGAACAAAAGATCAATAGTAAACGATCATCATTATCTTCAGTCCTTCTTCTTTTTTCCTCACACACAGAGAGAGAGCTGATTTGGATCAACACTGATCTCCCGCCTACCAGATGTCTAGTAAAACTGGCTTGATCATTCTGCATTAACACGAAGTCCTTCAGTTTCCCAAATTCTAGAAATCCACCTAAGTGTTAGTGAGGCTGGCTGAGTGTCTGTATCCAGTATATTTCTCATCAGTACTAGTGTGCAAGTTTATATGCATACATTTCACACCTCCTCTCGAGATGCACTCTTCCCTACCTCCAGAGCGCTGTAGTACATTCGCTTTGCCTCCTCATCCGTCTTGTCTGACATCAGGTATGATTTGATCAGGTACTCGTAGAAGCTGTCTCCTAGGCCTCCAAGAGAAACGTGATCTGAAAGATGAGAAACACCAGAGAAAATCCAGAAGCTGTTTTCATTCCAGAACTTAAAATAAAAAAAGCATTGCTTGATATTAGAAATAATTCAATCTTCTTTGATTCAAAAAATCTAATCAAAATCTCAATCTAATTAGGTGCTCACAGCAACATTAAAAAAAAATGGATAATACTAGCATAGTGTATAAATAAATTATTTAACAGTCCAACACTTCAAGTGCCTTTATTAATGCAATAAACACATAATTTAGAGTCTCATTAGATCTGAGGAATCGATCCACAAAGATTTGGCTTTCCTTATTTAATTATTGTTCATTGTTAATTTGCTTGGTGGTAATAATATTGATTAAATTAGAGTAAAGTGTAAGAAACCTAAAAAAAAAAACCTTTTGTCTGGCAGTGCACATGTACATACTGTATGAATACGACTGGGTTAGTTCCAGATAAACCCATAGTGTGTTGAAAATATTTTTAGCACAATACAAATATCATACTGTAGCTTACCCTAGACTTCTTGAACATGCTCAGAATACTTTAATTACTTTACAGCTGGGCAAAACTATGTAAGATGGTTACCCTTGCGCATGGCAGACTGGGAGCTGTAGCTCAATTACTCTACACCATCCAGAATCACCAAAGCATATCGTCTTTCACGTCAAACTACGTATCAATGTCGAACCATCATAAATTGGAAACCAGCTGTAGTGTTAGCTTTGAGCAGTTGGAAGTCATGCCTCTTTTAAAGACAAAGCCAAGAACAGAGGGCATGTCACCTTTCCTGGGATAATTTTTGACACACACAGGATAATTTTTTAAAGATAATTTGGGACATGAAGTTTACATACACTCATGATGAACATGAATGTCATGGCAAAGGTCTTAAAATGTCTTTTAAAATGTCTTTTAATTTGGCATGCCCAAAGGCACTTGACTTCAGCTAGTAGCTTCTCTGTGCAAAATAAAAACAAGTTGTTTGACAGCACTCATTGGACATACAGGTACCACTACCCAGTCCAATGGGATCATCTAAGGAGCTCAGTGCAAATGATAAAAAGAATGATAGATTTACTTGGAGCCATATGTTTACAACTAAAGACGCCAAAATTGGTTGAAACAGTTGGGAAAGGTAGATACTTTGGCATGGTTTGGAATTAGACCCAAACTGTCACCCTCAGCAGAGAGAAATTTGGTTCTGATGGTCACGAACCAACCAGAAACCACCAAGGCGTAGGTCTACCAAGGACTGGTATCCTAGGAGCTGCCAGTTCTTGGCAGACCTTTGCCTTGGTGGTTCCTGGGTGGCTCGAATTAAGTTTGCAGCTGGCCATATGGACAAAGAAAAACCCAGATTCTGGAGGAATTCAAGTTTTGACTAGAGATATGGTTGGAGGAGTAAAGGTGAAGCATTCAACCCCAACCCCAAGGGGGATGGAATAATGAAGAAGGAGGACTTCCTCAGAATTCTTCAGCTCAATCACAAACGATCAACTACACCATTGAATCTTGGGCAAAATTTAGAGTTCAATCAGGACAACGTACATTAAAGCTGGTTGAGGAACAGATAAAGCAGGCAAATTTTAATTATGTTTTTGGAGTATCAACTCTATTCAGGTTTGTTCCAGACAAACGTAACAAATTTAACTGAACTCTATCTACAGATTCTGCCAAGAAGTGAGGTCAATTATCTGGATGAAACTACATCCTAAAAGCTAATCTGCTAAAGGTAAAACTTGCTAAAAGAATTAAATCTGCCAAATTCTGCAGGGTTCTGTCTATTAAAGACATATTGTACAATCTTTCTGCCAAAAAAAGAAAAGTCGAAAGAAATTATTTCAAGTCCAATATTACCATAACATTCATATGAAAATGAATATGTTATATCACACTCATGCACACTGTGATAGAGTGCAGAGTTGGATGAGTGGCCTTGCTTCCCCCCCCCACATTCTTTACCTTTCCTTATCTCTCAGGTCTCTATTAGCCATTCATCTACAGTTACAATTATCTATTGCTCATTTTCCGTTATGTAGATTAAGAGCACCGGCTCGAACTTCAAAACTTCTCTGAATCTAAAAGGAAAAGAAAATTAATTTCCATGGCTAATGGACTGTATTGTCATTTTAATAATCCTTGGGTATAATGCCTCATTCCACAGCTTTAGAATGATGGAGAAATGGGAGGGGTTGAGGAGCAGAATACTGCACTGTAAGTGTGGCTAAAAACCTCGATGTCAGTGCTAACGACTGATGTCTATGTCCTTCAAGTGAACAAGGAAACAAAAATGTAAAGAACAGGAGAATATTTATGGGTTTAAAGGACTGCATATGACATACCAGTCACATATTCATGTCTGTCAGATCTATCTACTGTACACACACAGGTTCTTGAGGATTTTTTGGGGGTCTCACTTACGCTGGACCCAGTTCCCGCTGACGGGGCTCAGGAAATTGGGGTACAAGCCCTGCGGCTTCTCGATCCTGTCCAGCAGCTTTCGGATGTTCATCACCTGAAACGATAAACAGCAGCAGTCTTGGCGTCAGTGTGTGACACTCTGAAGGTTTCAGCAGGGGAAATGGATTTTTCCATGATAAGTGTGTAAGCCGTACAAGTGTATTCAATACATACTGTACAGGTGACAAATTAAAGGAAAAGGCAAATGAGCCTCCACAAACCATGTTTCTTCAGGTGACAGGCGCTTCATTGGGTTGAGATCTTTGTAAAGGCCATAGTGTATGATTTACTTCATTTTTATCTTCATCAAAATCATTCCCTGACTTTGTTTGCTTTCGTCATGGAAGATGCCACGTCTTTCAAGATAGACAAGGATCTTTCGGACGCTATAATCTAAGTGCACAAGGGAACCCGAACTATGCTAGTACAATAAACAAACATCCAATCACTTCTGTTTCCTTTAATTTGCCACCTGTGTGTTATTTGCTTTCTATATGGACTGAACCAAACCTTCTCAGTGAAAACGGGGTTTCCGGAAAGTTCCGTCAGGTGCATGAACTCCAGGTGCAACGTCCCAAATTCAGCCAGGATGCTGCTCCCGGCCGACGCCCATCCCCAGTTCCAACTGGTGCCACTGTAACAAAGGGCAAAGCAGCAGCGTGAGTGCTATCGCCCACGCAGTGTGCCACAGCAACCGGAAACCATGGCAACCGGCCCACTGTGTGAGCACGTCCAGAGCCGCGTGGAATGTCATGGCAACAAGATACAAAGGAAACACTTACTGTGGTAAAATGGCAAAACAGAGCCAGAGATGTGTGGAATGTGTCAGAGCTCGGCGCTGGATGTGAACAGACAAAATTAGCGCTGGCTCTGAATTTATAAACTGCTTGTGAGGTTATTTAGGATGACAAATACAGTGTTTTCCCCTTGGGAATGTGATCACTGGTCGTACTGTATAGAGTAAAAAAAAAAAAATGTCTACCATAGTATATCGGATTTACATGCTTGCAAAGCCTGTGCAAGAATTCTTTAAAGAATTCATAAAAGTTTTTCCACAGGCCAGTCAACAGCTGTCTGGAGGCTGCATTCGGCCCTGGGGCTAAACTTTGGACCCTATCAGCCTAGACAGCCACATCAGGCAGTCATACTCTTTTGAGTACAATCCTGCCTTTATTTTTTTCCAAACAGACCCTTTTACTGCGCTGTTGTTTGCGCCTCCAGGTACCACACTGAGAGAGGGTGTAATTCACTCAATTGCTGCTTCTAGTTCTTATTGTGAGAGCAGTCCATGGCTTGCTTTCGTTCTGAAAGGAAAATCGATAGCGGCGATGTCTGGGGAGGAGGAAAGGGCCAGGAGAAAACTTTTGTCTCAAAGAATCGATCCAAGATGTCAGCAGGAAAGAGAGGCAGAGAGAGAGAGAGAGAGAGAGAGAGAGAGAGAGAGAGAGAGAGAGAGAGAGAAAAAAAAGCAACATAGATGTTGGGAAGAAATCCCGTCAGGTACCTTAATAACTACCACTGCTGGTCCTTAAATACACTGGGTTCTTATCTATTGGTATTGACTTGACATACTGCACAAGTGGCATTTCACTTGAAATGATTTTCAAAACGTAAAAACAAACAAAGGAATTATTTATCAAGGAGTGAATAAGTTAAACAGGAATCAAAGCTGGGTGAACTTTAGATCTACCTGAGGTTCGAGCAACTGGCTTTCATTTCACAGAGAGGGAAAAAAAACCACGGTTCAAATGACCACTTTTTTTTCATCTGATTATTTTAGCCCCATGTAGATAAACATTTTGTCTTTGAAAGGGATACACCGCTTCTTTCATTTGAAAAATCGATTTTGTACCATTTCCACACACTATACCTAGTTGCCTTGTCAGTGTATCCACAGAGGGGCCCCAAAAAAATCTATATACACTTCAACAGTTGTTATTTATGCGCTTTTTTAAAACTCGAATTGAATTATGGCAGCAACGCATAGTACAGTATTATGTTTCCGCGAACACACCATCGTTGATGCTCTCATGTCAGACTGTCAGAAAAGAGGCATTTATTTTTCATGTTGAAGTGTATATGTATATACAGTATGTATGTTTTTTGGGCTCCTTTGTATTATTAAACACTCTCCATATGAAAGAATAGAAGAGTGTGATCTTGCATGCTGTAATGTGCTATTTCATATTCACACATACTATGAGGGTGAGTCAAAAATGATCCACACTATGGTTATATTGAAACGTCTGTTGGCCGCACTGTCTTATCAGCACTTTCCGTTCAAGGCTACTGTCTTCCCCAGTCACTGCTGTGCAGGTGTAAATGCGTTACATCAGTTCATACGTACTGTACCTGCGGTGCGAGTAAAAATGGACTCCCCACTTGTGATTAAAAGCATAAGCAAAAGCGTTTGGATATCTTCAAATAAAAAAATTGGACGGAGACTTTAAGGAAAGTAAACCTTCTTAAAGAGAATCATTACTGGTGACGAGACGCGGATTCATCACTACGAGCCTGAGAATAAACGGCACAGTTTGGAACGGGAACATCCTCAATCGCCGACCTAGAAAATGTTCAGAAGTCAACCATCAGCTGGAAAATTGATGCTTACACGTTTCTGGGATTTTTAAGGGCCAGAATTGGAACATTATCAGGATAAAGGTTCAACAATCGACAGTGCTTGTTACAATGAGACGCTTATTGAAGAGCTGAAGCCTAAACTTTGGATTAAACCAGAGGACTGCTATCCAAGGGCGTCGTGATCTTGTATGATGATGCACATCTGCACACACTGTCGACACTCTGCAAAAACTTAGTATTGAGGTGTTAAAGCATCCTCCATATAGTCCAGATCTTACTTCATTAGACTTTCACCTGTTTGGTCCCCTGAAAGCAGCCCTATAGTACGAGGACAAAGATTCACTTCTGATGAAGACAGTGAAGACAGCGGTGCATTTGTGGCTCACAGCTCAGCCTAAAACTATTTTTAAATAGGGGAACACGAAAGCTTGTAGACAGATGGACAAAGAGAAATAAATTAAGAGTGTCATTGTCAGCCTCTTATTCATTTAATGTTACTGTACATTACATTAATATATAGTGTCCAGTCCACCAGCCCATTTATATAAAACACGGTGCCCTATATGGTGCAACAGAAATACTTGTAAATCAGCACTGAAATACTTTTTTAAGGAGATGCAATCCAGAGGTATTTGTAAACATTTCTGCTACTACCGAAGTCTAAAATCTGACTTGCTGCCATACTATACTGTATGAGTCACGCACAGTAAAATGATTGCTCTCTTGTTGCTTTGTCGTAGTGCATGCGGAGGGGAAAAAAAAAGAAAATGAGATGAGAGAGATGCTAAACTTGGCCTCCGTTATAGATGCTCTCTAGATCATTACCCATACGGGTGAGAACGGCCTTAGGATCTCTGGCTCTGGAAAAATCAACGCCTAATAGAGTGAAGAGGGGCAGGGGCACCTAGGGACATCCTCTGTACAGTACATGATACAAACTGCCGTTTTTCCAGCTATTGGTGACTCAAATATTGCTACGTCTATCCCTCTGTCTATCACTCTAGACAATTAAATGCTGAGAACACAATCATTTGTAATGGTAATATTTTGAAGAAAAAAAAAAAAGTCCCGAAATACAGTATGGCTGTGTCACCTGGGAAGTGACAATCTGGGCATTCAGTACATTCGGGTCGTCAGCTGACTTCATTTTATTGCCACATACAGTACAGAGGCTGGTCCTGTGACCACTATGCATGATGGGTGCATCGCTTCATGCTCTTCCCTCCTTACCCTGATGTACCCTTCGCTCTGGAATAGGGTCAATCTGGACTCATCAGACCACATGACCTGTATAGATTGCGCCTAAGTCACCGTCCTTCCAGGTTTTATTAATTATCCCAATTCCAGTACTTTCACAAGTATAGGATCCTTAGTTGTTTTATTTGCTTGTTGTAGGCCAATAGTTTGACCCTTCTGAAACAGTGACTTATTTCACTTATTATTATGCTTTAAAATTACTGTTAGATGTTATTGGAGTTTAAAATGTTTAAAATAAATAAATTGAAACAGCAAAAAGGGCGGCACAGTGGCTTAGTGGTTAGCACAGTTGCCTTGCACCACCAGGTTCCGGGTTTAATTCCCGCCTCGACTGTGTGCACGGAGTTCTTATCATCTCCCAGTACAGTATGTGTGTGTCCTGCAATGGATTGAAACCCTGTCTAGAGTGTACCCCGCCTCATGCCGTAAGTCTCCTGGGATAGGCTCCAGGCCTGCCGGCATCCTAGATACAGGATAGAACGATATAGACGGTGAATGAATAAGTAACAGCAAAAAGGATCTGGAAATCAGGCCTTGGATTTTGGCATTTTGTCCCAATTTACCAATAAACCTTTTATGTACTGTATAGTACTGTACCAGTCAAAACTTGACACATACCTTCCAAATCAAAAGTTTTAGTTTAGTGATTTATTTTCTACATCCTCGGACTATACTGGAGATTTTTATTTAATAATGGCAAAAATCATTTAAAAAGATGTTTACAAAAATGTCTGGCTCTTCAGGTTTTTTTTCCGTTGGCTCCAAATTAGCCTCATGCACACTGCACATTAACCTGCATCATAATGCATCAAGACAGCTGAAACCTTTCATTAAGTCAATGTCAGCTTTGTTATCATTACGCAACTGGCACAATAAACTGAGATAGTGAACCCTTCTGTGCTCCATTACACAATCAATTTAAAAAGACATTTGGGGACGTGAAGAGAAGAATAAACAAAAGCACAACATACAAACAAATTAATCATCATATTATTCCATCGGCAGCATTTACAAATCTTTTAATCAGTGAATTGATTCATAGTCACATATCAAGATATGCATTGTGTTGTCTCTGAAGATATACAGATATGCACTCTCGATTCTTATAAATTCATAGAAAGGTGACACATCCTGATAGGACAAGCTGCCGTTCGGCTCGGCATGACGTACCTGCCCAGGTTAATGACTCCTCGTGGGATTCCAGTCGGAGTGCTGAATGCCGGCAGCAGCTTCTCACCGAGCTCCAGGACCTTCTGCTTAAACACCTGAGAGACACACGAGACGGAGACAAGCTGTCATATACACGCACCCTTAACCTCCGTATTCTGTTCAGTGGATATTTCGCTGGCCCGGGGTTATATTTTTACAATTTATCCCAGTACGACGAGTTTAAAGGTGCAGTGTGGAATTTTTAAAGACGACCACTAAGAATCATATAATGTCACAAACAGTGTTGGGGGACGTAACTTTTTAAAGTAACTAATTACATAACAAAATTACTGCCTTTAAAAAGTAATCAGTAACATTACAGCGTTACTTCCTGATAAAAGTAACTAGTTCGAGTACTTTTCCATTGCAGAAAATGAAAACTCCTTTGTGATTCCTCATGCATGTTG
>JAQQZT010000019.1:4770806-4788977 GCA_030068275.1 Clarias platycephalus | reverse complement strand
AACGAGAGAAACATCAGTATGTAGAGAGAGACAGAGAGAGAGAATGAAAGGAACTAAAGCAAGAATGCCAGTACAGAGACATATGAAGAGAAAAAACACACACACACAAAAGGATGGACAGAAAGACAGGAAAAAGACGAGTACAGGCATCAAAAGAATTCTAATGAGACGATGGACTGAGAGGAATGCGAGTGAATAAAAGATGCTGAAAACAAAAAAGAAAAAGATGAAACATTGTATAGCTTAAAGAGGAAAATGTGACATCAGACAGGAAGGATAGTTGAAGAATTCACTTCTGGGAAAAGACAAAGACAAATAGGGCGAGGTGAGGACAAAGGGATGGAAAAAGAAAGAGAAATAAAGTTGTGTCTGACACACAGTTAAACATCTCATTTTGAGCAGGTTTAATGGACGATAGATGAACGCAGGAGCACTGATATCATTAATGAGGGTTGCCAGGTTTGAGTCAAGCACAAATGCATTTTACAATAACAAAGTAGGCCTACAATTTCAGGCACTGGGAAATAAAGACAAATTTTTGGCAATGTATATTTATATTGATTTAAGCAATCATTATTTCTTATATCTAAAATATTCAGGCAGCCACAGATTATTCGTATACCAACTGCCATAAAATCCATGGACCTGGCAACCCTATTATTAACTGTCCCCTCCATTGATCCTTTACTGGAAATATTTGCAGACAGAGCAAAGGGCAAAGTGATTAGTTACCCCAATGAGACGATTGGCACTACTTGCAATTCCAGTTATGACCACAGGGTGCAATAATACAAGGACGTTCGAGTCAAACCGGGACACGAATAAAATTGCTTGAGAATGAAGGAGTAAAACAGATTAACATTTACAGAAGACTTTAACCACAGTACGGTGATGAGACTCTTAGTCGCCGTAAAACATTTAAAGTGCATTTCTACATCTTTGGGCCATTAAAGGAGTTCCTGGGAGGCCAGCGTTTCAGACGTGTCATGGTGCCGGCATACTCATGCTATCCAAGCACTAGTGCAAAGCTGAGATAAGTGCAGTAGTGTAGCAGGGGATTATATAAAGAAATAAAGGTTGTTGTTACAGTAAATCTCATAACAGTGTTCTGTAATTCTGCACAATCAAGTCCCGGTTTGACTTGAACACTGCTTTAAACTTAGGGAATCTAAATGAGAGTATGACTGTGCAACATCTAGAAAAGTAAGCAAAAAGAAATCTGTCAAATTTATTTAATAAAAAAAAAGGTCAGTAGTAATTCAGTACTAATTTAATTACTAAGTAAGGGAAGAAAATGTGCGAGAGACGGCACACATGGGACATTTTAGGGTTCGACCCTAAGGCTTCAAAGACTCTCTCGCTTTCTCTATCGCCACCTTGGTTACTGTGAGTTCGGAAGCCATTGCAACTAAACAGCAGTCATGTAATCTAATTAGCCTGCTTTCATTGTTTCTCCACCGGGCCTTTGGCTTTAAAAAAGGCAGCTCTATGAAATTACACATTAATTGTTCCTCGAGGCTTATTACCTCACTTTGTTGTTGTTGTTGTTCTTTACTCTCTAGCATGTCAATATCTGAAATATTAAATATTCCAATGCGAAACTGGGCTGCGAGCCAGCTGAGATTAAACAAGTCATTCTTCAGGAGGTGTTTTAGTAGATGCATGTGTACTGTACTGTATATACACGGGCGTATTTTGTAGCAATAAACTCGTAATTGAGCTTTGGCACCGTCTGTGCTATTGTCTTAG
The DNA here is from genome assembly GCA_030068275.1 of Clarias platycephalus. NCBI lineage: Eukaryota > Metazoa > Chordata > Actinopteri > Siluriformes > Clariidae > Clarias > Clarias platycephalus. The sequence continues at coordinate 4,787,228 of JAQQZT010000019.1, read as the reverse complement.
GCTTGTTTACGAGGCGATCAGGATTGCTCGCTTGTTCCTGCTCACAGGGTCGCACTAGCATCTCCGTCGGCACTTTTGAATAAAAGCCATGTGTTTATATTATGCTGTGCATCACTTCCGAGCTTTGAACAACAGTGTCTGCCAAACAAGTTAAAGTGAATGTAGGTTAGAGTTAGATTCCATTTTAAGCTACCAAAAGGAGGGGAGTTGAAATCCTACCAGGACTAGTGAGACACTGCTGTTCCCTGTGGGCTGTGTTCAAACCTCATTTAAAGGGCACCTACTGTATTATGCAAAAGTCATTCTCAACCAAAAATCCTTGTTTTTGTATTTTTGTATTCACCAGGGTTAAAAAAAAAAAAAAAAAAAAAGGCCAATTAAATTTGACCCTATTGTGACCTCATATGGGAAGAGTTTCTCCCCCAGCTTCTTTCTCAGCTCATTTAGGCCTTGTTCACATGGGCGTTACATTTTTGGATAAACGAACGCGTTCTGAACGTCCTAGACTTTTATGTTGGGTTTTGTTGTGGCGCTCGATTGACTTCTACATTGGCGTTCGTTTGTCTCTGTCTAACGCCAGCCTGCAGCCCAAATTGTAGTTTGTGTGTTAACCTGTGGAGGCAGTGTGTCGGGAACTGGATATGAAAGCCCTTGTCGTTTTTTATTTGACGTAGGGAGAAAAAAATCGCCGCCGCTACTGGGTTCACCCTCTGACTGCACAACGTCAGATTAAAGGCAGTTTTTTTTTGTGGTTTATGAAGAAATGCTAAAATTTTCGCGCAAGTCTTTCAATGTCAGTTTCCACTTTTGACTGTCTGCTGCAGCTGGTGCAATGCTGATCAACCAATATGCGATTTGGTGTTAGCCCCGAAGAGAGACTGGGCTGGATCAACTTCCTCCGACGTTTTATTTAGCTTTTTTTTTCCGCATTTCCGCATGTATAGCATGTAGGATCATGGGATATATCCGGTCCTCCGAAGCGTAAAATGAACGTGAAGAAAACGCACTAGAAGCGTTTTCCTTGCATTCGTTGGGATTTGAACAGCAAGAAAAAGCTGCATGCAACGTTTTTTTGACGTCGTATAAATGCACAGCCGGACAAACACACGTCACCAAAGCCCGTGTGAACACTCTCATTGACTCCTACAGTATGTGTAGAAAAGCCTCGGCGCTTCATCCGCGCTCACCGGACGCTACGGACGCCAGAAAAACGCCCGTGTGAACAAGGCCTTACATAGACACTAAAACCGCAAGCTTGAAAGAGAAGTGAACCTCTGGGTTACCTGAGGGTTATTTTAGCTGCAGTACTCACACACTCTCTTAGACTCTCTGTGATCACTTGTTAAAGAAATGGTACCTTTAAAGTAGTGCAGAAAGGATTTAATAAGAAATTGAGAAATCATTCATCAAGAACAATCATAAACCCATAATTTTGCTTTAAATGTAAACTTTATGTTTCTGAGCATGAATATTGTTCGAGGTGATGCAGGTGAAGAAGGATGCGAATGCGTCAAAAACCAGACAGGGTCAGGGCAAAACTCCGAATCCTTTACAAACGTAGTCAAAAGCCGAACACAATCAAAACACAACTCAAAGGCTTGATAAATTTAGACAAGTAGGTACTACAGTAAATAATACTTCGAACTGCTGTGAGGTTTTCGAGCTGCTTTTGTAATTGTGGGTAATGAGTAACAGGTGAGTTCAATCAGAACTCTCTGAACCTGTTCCTCTGATTCTCTGAAACAAATATTCATGTAACTTATAGATTTAATACGCTGATCTGAACACATCTGCGTATTTTCAGTTTGATGAAAGACATTTAAGAAAAAGAAACAGTGCCGGGAAAAAAGAATTTGCCCCCTTCCTGATTTTTTTTTTTCTTTTTTGGATATTTGTCAAACTTCAATGATTGAGATCATCAAACAAACGTGTACAAAGTGTATAATACAAAATGCCGTTTTTAAATGATGATTTTATTTGTTATGGGAAAAAAGCCCTATGAGGGTTTGCCACACCCAGGTCCGATTACTGCCAGACATGTTGCATCAAGAAATTACTTAAAATTCAGGAAGGGGATGAATACTTTTTCATTGCACTGTACATAATGTATAGTGAAAATATACTGTAGGACTATATAAGATTAAACGCTGCATTTCTGGGTTTGGCAATACACCACCCTACAGCCTTCTGAGCAAAAATTCTATTAAAATATTACTGTAAAAATGAATAACCAGGATAACAATAAATTCTCTCTCTCTGTTAGAATGTCAGAGTCTGCAAGTCCTCCTACATAAACTTCCTTTTATATCAGTCCCTGCAATATTAACATTACATGTATTTCTAGTCAGTCTAATGTAGTTTGCACTTAGTATAAGGGTCATAAGATCATCCTGCCAAACGCCTCTGAAGGTCCCGGCTTTAGCGAACCTGCTCTTAATGTGCTCGTTCTGAGTATCTGTAAGCGTCTAAAAAGTCAAAAGTTCGCTTTCGTAACATAATGAGTGAAGCTGCTGCTCTTCACCGAACATAAAAAAAGGCCTCTGACCTTCAAGCTGGATTTGGAGTGATGCATTCTGTACCAGACACCTGAACTCCAATAATGAGACAGCGAGAACAATGAATGTTTTATATTGTAAGTATTTTTTGTTATTCAAAGTAAATTTAAGGCTACGAATTCGGAATTTGAACTCGTTTTCCCTGTCCGAAACAAGAATTTTTATACAGTAACATATAGCTTGCATTTATATTTGACTACTTCTGTTTCACATTTAAATACAAATAAAATAAAGAAAGAAATACATAAAAATTACATAGTCCATGCCTTCAGAAGACAAACTAGAAGCAAGAAAAGAAACTTGCTAGTATGAACATAGTGTAATAGTGTAACACTGTCAAATACTAACACTGTCCTGGATTTCTTTTACTTCTCAGAACCATGGACAGCTCCCAAAGCTGAACTCTACACACCACATAAACACACAGATATGAAGAAATATTAAAGATGAGCTACTGTATATTGCGTTTTGGAAAGCATTGTCAATAGTTTAACAGGGCAGCTGGTTAAGACTAGAGGTCTCAACTTTTAGTCTAGGAGGAATGGGATTAACAATCTCATTGAGTTGAGTACTTTAATGTATGTGGGTGTGCAGTCTGATATGAAGCTTGTTGGTGCGAGCGAGAGGTCAGCTATGAATCTTGTCGGCTCAAGCAAAAGATAAGTTATGAAACTTGTTAGGGGTGAGTAAAATGTCAGACATAAAACTTTGCGTGAGAGAGGGGTCAGATAGGACAATTGGTGTGGGCTAGAGGTCAGATATGAAACTTGTTGGTGCAAACAAAAGGTCAGATATGAAACTTGTTGGTGTGAGCGAGCAGTCGGATATGAAACTTGCTGGTGTGAGAAAAAGGTCAGATATGAAACTTGGTGTGAGCAAGAGGTTAGACATGAAACTCATTGGTGTGAGCAAGAGGTCAGATATGAAACTTACCAAACATAGAAATAACATTAATTTACACTAATGTGGGTTTGAAAATAAGATAATTGCCCCTAAATGGTAAAATGTAAATGCCTTTGACCAATCATCTGGAGATCATGAGTTCGAGTCCCGGGTGATGTTACAGCCAACCAATAGCTGGGAGTCTACAGAGCAGTTTGGCCAGGCTCCCCGCTTCGGGAGGGGTGGTATAATATCATCACACAGTTACTACCAAAGGACCATTGCAGGCCAGATGGTCCACTGGTCATAACAGCATCCCTTCACCATTGATCTGAATCCACGCCAATGGATTTTCACAGAATCATAAGGGACTGGATTGGCTGATTGACCCCTGACCCAATGGTCAGTCATTAGGAGAGGCTAAATTGGATTTGCTCTCTGTGCGTTTACATTGGCGTTTACATCAAGAGGCTTTTCTGAATCAAAGATGCTGTCGGTTGCCATGGTTTCTGGCTAGTCCAGTGGTGGTTTTCACATTACAGGTTTTTCACATTACGGATTTGATTCTTATTTCATTACGGATAATATGTTTAACATTATTCTGTAAACAAATTTCATCATGGCATGGTTGAAAGATGCAAAAAAACAAAAAAAACAATGTAATTATATTCAAGCTAATAATTTGCGTGATACATACAGTACTGTACTGTAAGTTTAAAAAGGTTGCTTCAATGAGACTTGTTACAGTTGTACAGTTTTAGCAGTAAATTGCAACAATTTTATTTCTATCTTAAAAAAAAACACAAAGATCGATAATGTGTAAAAATGCTCTCATAGAAAGTGGCTTTCACAAACAGGTTGGTTAATGATCTGCGAAAGGGTTCTCCAGAGAACTATTAAGATTTTCCCTAGAGGGACAAACAAATGAACTCTATGAGGTTCTTAATTCCATACAGTACAACGCTGTACAGAGGTCCTGACCCCTCATTCCTTCATATTAAATCAAATTATATACACAGATGGAAACATACAGTGTGTGTTACTGTGACAGACTAATACAAAGTGCCTATAGATACAATTTAAACATTGCTTGTTTATATATATTGTACAACCTTAGCAGCAACCTTATTTCCCCTCTCGTCTGTTCCAACCACTCAGCGTTCAGCATCACTGATACTGTATACTGTATACTGATCTGACTCTCATACCTGTTTCTATTAGGGTTGATAGGATTATGAGATTTGTCTGAGACGTGGTATATTATATAATATGTCGCCTGCTTCACTTTACTTTGTTGATAAATAAATAATTTTTAGAATCATTCAAATGATTCAGAAATCATAAAATAAACCTTTAGGACTTAATTCAGTACTTGAGTCTTGAGCCACCCCTCATTTATTCATACTAAATTTAATAAAATGATGTAGATTAAATGAAAGAAATGGGAACAACTATTTTATTGTGAGCTGAAAAGTACCTAAAGCAGCAACCTCATTTCCCCTCTCGTCAGTTCGAACCAGTGAGAAACAGGGGCAGGTTATGAGAGATGATCAGTCTGAATGCTGAGTGGTTGGAACAGACGGAGAGGGGAAATGAGGCTGCTGCTCTAGGCACTTACTGTATCAGCCGGGTCTCAATGAGACACAAAAAAGTCCTTCAGGAAGCCAGGAGAACTGTTCCTCAAGACTAGATTACAAAAATACAAAAAAGTCTGTCTCTTTGGAATCAGAGTATGAAGAAATGTGGGATGGATCAAGACTTTTGCACAATAATGTGGTTTGAAAAGCATTGAAAAGGTCCTGAGTCTTGTTGTGAGTTGCCATAGTGCTGCACTTCTTATCAGCGTATACTTGGTATACTTTCGCTCTCGTTGAACATTATCTGATCCCGCCCACTTAAGTTCACTTCACTAAAAATGCTCCACCTCCTGTTATTTTTTTATTTACTTATTTTTGTCAGAAACACAAGAAGCTCCAACTTTTTGATAAAAGTGGTATCTGTGCTCTTAGGCATGCATGATTGACATTTTATGGCTGGTTATGGCTGGCTTGTGATTTCGTGGCTGCGATCTCTTGCGATCTTTTCTGTTTTGCCACTCTGGACTGAAAATGAGTGAACTTTGTGGCTCAAGTTATCATTTAACCCCTTAAAAAGGTGGCAGCGCACTTGGATTGGAAATATGCAAAAATCTCTTCACCTACAAGTTAAACTTTTACGCTAACAACAGACGGTCAAATCATTGGCTAGCCACCTGGCGCAATTGGCAGAAAATAGTCCAACCTTGGCAAATAACAGTGTCTTTACCTGTCATCCGATGTCCATCTGTACAAAGCAGGGCTGCGATTAATAGCCCGCCCCTTGGCTGCAGAATTATCCAGTTCATTATTTGGCTCATAATGGGCCGCAACATCTCAGCCCTCCGCCCTTAAGCGCATTGCTTTTATGTGCTTAATTAATAACCAGTGTTGGTTAAGAGAGCACTTAGTATTCACACAAACACTGATACCACGGTACAGCTCACATCTACAGTATCTGTGCATGCCGGAGTCCCTTCTGGATGCGATTTGCCAAAAGGAAATGCAAATGAATGCGAGGCTTAAATACATAATTCATGCAGCATATGTACAATTTAGGCCCGTCTGATCGTCTCTGGAGGGCGACCCGGATCGCTCCGCGTTCACGGTTCACCTCTCGGAGACCCGATGATCTAATGTGTTCATTTAAAATGCGAGTGTAGGTGTAAGTGGTGATATCCATCATGATATCCAAATTCCCTGTACACTTTGTGGTACTAATACTGTAGAGGACACAGCAGGAGGAACCGTTTATCGAGACGGATATAAATGGATTTGTTCATAAAACGCTTGGAGGCCACGTGGAACGTGGAAGATTTGGAAAATGCAAATGTAAAATTCTTATATTTTATGATTTCTTTATCAGGTCTCAGAGCTCCACGAAAGTGTGTCTTTGTGTATTAATGCTCCAGCTGAAATGACGCTCAGATTATACATTTTTCCCTCTGCTTAGCTCCTTTTTCAAACATGCCGTTTCAGTTTCTATGTAAATGAGCTCCAGGGGGAGGGGCTTTTCTTATATGAGGTCACATTAGGTGGAAAATGTAATTGACTTGTACGCACAATGGAGACTCACCTTGAAACGCCACTTCAAAGATCCTCTTTAAACTTGCTTGCATCAATTAGTGACATTTATTCCAATCACACACACGGACTTAAAGAAAATACTTTTAACCTCAGTCATCAAAGCAATCCAAATCCCTGAATGTAAATCAGCTGTGCTGCGAGCAGCGGCGAGAGTCTCCCTGCAAGTTCAACTCGCAACTTTCTAGTCATTAGCACAGCACCTTAACCTAAGTCACTGTTACTCTCACACTGCATCTATCTCTCTCTCTCTCTCTCTCATCCCTCATCCCTCTGCCCTGCTCACGCTGTGATCGACGACTGTGTGCCTCTAACATCGATCGCTCTCATGGCATCCAGAACGACAGCCATTCACACAAAAACAGACCTTCACTCCATGTAGAGTCAATCTGAACAGGTTATGACTGTCGTTCCAAATCATGCGAGATAGCAGATAGCTGTAATAACTTACTGCTTGAGAAGAAGAAAAAAGAAAGGATTGCTCGCTGTAGAATTTACAGTACAATAGCGATAGTATCTAGAAAATATATCAATGGGCTAATTGGCTTCGCTCTTCATTAAATCTGCTGCGTAAATCAAGTTTATTTTCAGCATTTACAGGATCTTAACAAGATTTGAAGCAAATAAATTATTTTGTAATGTATATACAGTACGTTTGAACATAGGTAGTAGCTACATGAACCTAACAGTCTAGTGCAGTAGCTACTGGTGCAAATTTTATTTATATAATATAATATAATATAATATAATATAATATAATATAATATAATATAATATAATATAATAATAATCGCCTGTAAATAGCCATAAGAATGTGTGTAATGAGTGTAAGCTCGGCCGTGATCACTTGACTGCTGCTAAGAAGATCAGGTCGAAAAGGGGTATTTTAGTAAAGAAATTACAGAATTTTCTCTCATATTTAGCTGCTTCCACGGCAATCACTATTCAATACATTAACTAACAATCTGCTGACCGTCAATAAAACTCGTTGAGAATGGTCCAATCACCTGAGCCCAAATATTTAAAAACAATATTGATTCGCTAAGAACTAAAGTGGGAGGGTTCGGGGCGCACAGAGCTCCGCCCCAAGGATGATTTGAAAAAATCCAGTTAAAGCTCAGCCTCAACTCATAAGCTTTTCAAAAATTTACGTTCCTACACAGACACTCGTTTGTCCGGCGCCCCGCGTACACCAACACAAACGAACGTCATATAGTTTAGATTTTTTTTTTTTAAATGTAAATAAATTATATTAAGAAATACAGTGGAATACTCTATTGCGACTAAATGACTATTTCATTATTAAAATAAATAATTATTATGTTAAATAATTACATGTTAAAGTAGCATTCTTCTCTGCTTAACTTTAAGGGGGCGGCGCCCCGGAGCCCCTTTTGACCGTCCGCCACTTTTTTTAGTTTTTTTGGTCTATTGCAACTTTAAAGAAGTGAACATCAGTCACTAAACATGTCCTGGTGGATCAACTGCATTTAACGATATAAGAAAAAATAAACAAAAAAGGTCAGGGGTAACTCAGTGGTTAAGGCATTGGACTACGCTTCAAACCCCACAACCGCCAAGTTACCACTGTTGGGCCCTTAAGCAAAGTTTTTAACAGTCAACTCCTCGGATGTATAATGAGATAAAATGCAAGTCGCTCTGGATAAGGGCGTCGACTGAATGTAATGTAAAAAAGTGAATTGTAGACATTTTTATTTGTCTATTTCCAAAACACATACTCTAGTTTACTTTGCACTCATTGTACATCAGTGTACAAATATTAATGGTCTCCGTTACACTTTGTACACATTTATTAAGAAAGTTTCTTTTGGGGACTCTATCTGAAAAATGCATAATATGTACTATGTTGTACTGCTATACTTTATTTTTTGGAAAAGTAAAATAAACCTTAAGGACCTAATTTAGGCCTGTGCAAAATTTTTGAATGATGTAAATTAAATTAAAGAAATGGGAATATTACATAACATTTAAAGCAGCGATCACATTTTCCCTCTCGTCTGTTCCAACCACTCAGCATTCAGCATCACCAGTCTACTCATCACCGGCCTGGTCATCTGTCATCATCTGCACCTGTTTCTCACTGGCTCATGCCTTTTATGCATATTTAAATGATTTATAGGTTACTGTGTGGCTTAACAAACTGTTCAGGCACAGGGACTGGACTGAAAACAAGAGACAGAAATGTGCCAAAAAATGAGAGCCAAAAAAGTCCTTCATGAAGCCTGGAGAAATATTCCACAAGATTACATTAAAATAACTGAAAATCTGTCTCTTGCAAATTATGAGCAAATTAGGGCTGGGCCAAGACTTTTGCACAGTACTAGTTAAACTCCACAACTTCACATTTTTTAAATAAAGCTTGACTCCCTGATGATAATTTTTTTCATTTTTTGCTTGAAGGTGTGAGTCTATTTAAAATCTCATGCGTCATCCATTCGAAGCTCCAGTATGACAAACACACAGCATTTCCACTATATTCGTTTAGACTTGTTATCTGAACATTTTCACCCCGAATGAATTTTTAGCAGTTCGACAGGAAGTGGCCTAAAATCATTCAAAGAGCACCGAAAAACACAGCAGTAATTAAGTCGTTAGAAAGTCCTTTATAGTCCTTATGTCACTGATATAGATGTGAGTCAGCCATGTTTCATCTGTTCATCTGAAATGACTCATTTGTTTCTTTCACCCTTGTTCCGATGGTTAAAAACTCATTTTCTTTACATTTGAAACATTTATTACAATAATAATAGAAAGCTTTTATAGAGCAGTGGTTGCCAACGCTGTTAATTATCTGATAAGTTAAATCAGGTGGGCTGGGAGCCGAGAAAAACACTGTTTTTAGACGTTTTTATTGTTGTCATTTATACGTTGCAGATTGAAGTCACTGAAAGTCATCATACTGTATATGGTTATTGGGTATACATACTGTACTGTATATAAAACATTGGTTTTATATACTCTCATACCTCTTTCTGTTATGGATAGGATTGTGATTTTTTTTCCTGATATCCATCATATCCATCTAAAAACCTCTGTAGTCCAACTAGGGACCGTGAAGTCATACACTACGGGGAATTTGGATCGCCAATTATCCTAACCTACTGTACTGTATATGTCTTTGGACTGTGGAAGGAAACCAGAGAACCCGGAGGAAACCCACCAAGCACAAAGAGAACATGCAAACTCCATGCACACACACCCGAAGTGGAACTCGAACCCAGATCCTAAAGGTTATAATATATATTGTACAGTGTATAATATGCAGCTTGCCCAAAGTCATACAGGACAAATTCATCAGTCTTCATGTCAGATGCTTATCATGGAACTGTATACAGTATGATAACTTCACTGACTTTTTTTGGACTGATTTTTAGACATTTTTAATGTTTAATGACATAAGACATGTTTTTTTTTTGTCAGATTGAGGTACAATCATAATAATAATAATAATAACTAAGTCTATGTATGAGGTTTTATAATGATGTTATACGCTGATTTAAACAGAGGTATATGATATGTCATACACAGTACAGTACCCAGCGTTACTCTGCTACACTTTTCCTTAGTGATGGTAGAACGCAAAACCACGGGAATGAAAGCACAAGAAATAAAGAAGCCTATTAAAAAAAAAACACCCAGTAACTAAAATGAAACATCACCTCTCAGCTCCCTTTACTACTTCTTTTTTCTCCTTAAGCAGGTGCTAAAGCCGCAGCGTGAACAGCTGTCTGCTGAATCAAACTGGCCAATTAGTGCAGAAAAAGAGAGTGAGACTTGGAGAAAAAAAAAGCTTCTAGCAGGACATCTGAGGACACACTCGATCTCCCTTAGGGCTTTTAGATCGGAGTGCACACACAGTTCACGCTGCTGCGGTAACAAAAGCACACATCCTCTCATGTTCACGGGCAGGTGGAGGCAGAAAGAGACGGGAGATGTGAAGGAGCAATACTGACTTAATTACAGAGAGAGAGAGAGAGAGAGAGAGAGAGATTTTACCAAAGCAACAAGTCATATTTAACCATCATTACATAATTCCTCTTTTGTTTTTTTGTTTTTTCTTATTCGACTTATTATTTATTTATTTTTATAACACGAGCCAAATGACAGGATTGTATTAATGCGCTCCTTACTAATACATTAACGTTTCCATAGTAACCGCTATTTCAGACTCGTACGGCAGATGCGCCACGTTACCAAAGCCTAGCGATAAATCGATTAAAAAGGAACGGGAATGAAATATTGTATAATTACAGTTTATTATAATTGATGCCGTTTAAAATAAAACAAGAAATCGATAAGTCACTCTTAATGAAGCAAGAAACTTTGAGATAAGATAATCTAGAATTCTACAGTAGATATCAGATATCTAACCAGCATTCTCTCTCTCTCTCTATTTCGTCTTGTTTTTGGTTTTGGCCTACTGTAGGCTTGTGCCACGGCTTCCAGCAAAAACCCTGCAGTCCCAATTAACGAGCTTCGGGGCTGAAAGTCAGCAACTGTGAGAATGTTGGAATTGTCCGCACCACCACACACAACGCCGTGCATTTCCGTTTCACGAAATGAAAGGCCTCTCAGTTGGGTGATCATTACCACACAACACTTTTTTTTTCACACACAGAACATTAAGCTGACAATCCTGCTGTGCACGTGACAGAAGCTGGACGTGATAAATCAGTGTTAGACTCGGATCCAGGCATGAGGCGGGACGACTGGTGTGGAGTGTCGAGAGTAAAAAGAAACGGTTTTGACCAGAAACGTCGAATTTTTTTCATCTCTGTAAACAACAAGCTGTGAATTGCTGCGACAATTGGGCTACTGCACCTAATTAGGGCGAATGCTATAGCGGGACACTGGATGGCCAAAAGGAGATGGACACCTGTCCATCATATTCATGTAGGCCGATCGACCATAATTGTCCGCTAACAGGTGAAGTGAAACAACACTGATCACCAACTGTATAACAGTGATAACTGGTGACGGGATCATGTCAGGACCAAAGGCCAGTCTGTCCAGTCCGATTTGCAGCACAAATCGCTGAAAAATCGATGCTGGTCGTGACAGAAAGGCACCAGAACACGTAGTGCACCACAGCCTGGCGTGTACAGGCCTCATCAAGCATCAAGCAAAAAAATGGCTTCCAAACTCCCCAGACCTCCGTCTGATCAGAAAGGGAGCGTGGGGTAGCTCAGTGGTTAAGGTCAAAGGTCAAATCCAACAACCATCAAGTTGTTCATGTTGGTCGCTTGAGCCAAGACTCTTAACCGTCTACTGCTCAGATGTATAATGAGATAAAAATGGAAGTCGGTCTGGATTGTAAAATGGGATGTGCTAGAAAAACAAGTCTGATCCACAGAGGCCCCAGCACCCAAATGAGCACAACATCCTGCTGCACAGGACAGCACACCACCGAAGGCTCTGCGGAGCCACACCGGGTCTGTGGGACAAAACCTTGGTGGTTTTTATTATTAATGGTTTCAATGCCATGGCTGATTAGTGTCATACTGTATGTGCTCAATTCAAAACCATTGGAAGCTAGTTTCTCCTTTGCTATTATGATATCCTCCACTCTTCTGGGAAGGCTTTCCACTAGAGTTTGGATTGTGACTATGGCGAAATTATTTTCATTCAGCCACAAGAACATTAGTAAGGTTGGGATCTAATTTGTTAAGTAAAACGTCAAGTAAAAAGGCCACTCATGTCCAGGGAAGGAAACTATTCATGTATAAAGCAAAGATTCTAAGCAATTGAAGTTGTGGGGTTGAGGAATAATCATTCGCTCTCTCTCTCACTCATCTTCTATACTGCTTTATCCTGTATACAGGGTCGCAGGGGGGCATGGAGCCTATCCCAGGAGGCTTAGGGCACGAGGCGGGGTACACAATGGACAGGGTGCCAATCCATCGCACACAAATACACTCACTCATTCACACACTACGGGCAATTTGGGAACGCCAATCAACCTAACATACATGTCTTTGGACTGTGGGAGGAAACCGGAGTACGTGGAGGAAACCCACCAAACACGGGGAGAACATACAAACTCCATGTACACAGAGAGGGGGATCGAGCCTGGCCGGGAATCGAACCCGGACCCTGGAGGTGCAAGGCGAAAGTGCTAACCACTACACCACCGTGCCGAATAATCACATATGGGAGAAATAATCAGGTGTCCACAAACTTTCGGCCATTTGGTGTACTGTATATATGAGCAGAAATTATATATTTCCACTGAGTAATTTAACGTGTATACTGTATATTTCAAGAAACGATATACATGATGTATGACACTGTTCAGGTGTACTCCAGGACATTCTGTCTTTTATATATTTATTCACAATTTACATCCATGATTCTTCAGTTTGTCTCTCTGGTGGACTCTAATAACTTTTTAAAAGTTTCCACAAACAACAACAACTGGCCCAAAAGGATAAGGTTCACGTCAGGACCATCGTTGTTAAGTCCAAGACGAGGACAAGCCAAGATCAAGTGAAGACCAAGTATTAAGAGGGTCAAAACCAAGTCTAAATAAATGTGAGAGTGAATCAAGATTAAAGAAATTCCAATTTTTATGGCTATGTTTGTACTTACATGTATGTTTTTGGAATTTGGCAGATGCTTTTAACCCGAGTGCCTTACGTGGATCTCATTAAACATCTGGCCAAACTGTCCTTCCTCGGGGGCTCCAAGGATGGTAACTTGGTGGTGCTGAGATTTGAACCCATGCCCTTCTGAAAGGTATGCCAACATCCCAACCACTGTCCTGTCCCTGCCCCCCATTTTAGCTACTGTAGTTTCTAGAAATATGAATTGTTTTTTGTTACACCTTGTCAAGACCATGTCCATATTAAGTCCATGTCCAATTTATATCCATGTCCAAGTCTGACATTTTTACGTCCAAGAACATATGCTGTTTTAGGCATGACCAAGCCCATATACTGTACAAAACATCTCAAAACTGGATGTCCACTTTCTGACTCGAGTCCTACAAGCCTAGAACAGAATGAACAAAACATGGATACTTAACATGGAAGAGGTGAACTTTGGTAATCTAAGCAATGACAGGATGGAGGTGGAGACAGGACTAGAACTGGAATCAAAACCCACACATGTTGTTCATCACCTTGGAACCTCCAACATGAAGAGGAAAAACCTTGACAGAAGAACAATTGGACTCTTAGATTTCTGACTCGGAATTTTAACTTGAGTTGATGCTACTGGGACATCAATATAAAGATATCTTACAGTATATACACATGCTCAAATCACACATGGATTTACATTCTTTCTCTCAGAGCAAGATGTGACGTGACAAAGAGCTTGCTGTGCAAATTAAAACAGAGCAGCGACCACTGGGTGTCTTTTTAATGACCGTCCCCGTAAAACACTGCGAAAGTGACAACTCGGAGCATGGAAACAATCGACCAGGACAAAACTATAGAGACGAAGGACAGCTTTCCTGCCAATAACACTAATTCCTGCACCCTAGACAGCTCGACTGCCGGCGGGCGGGCGTTAATCTAATCTGTGTGCGAGACTTACTTTCTCCAGGAAATCCGTTCGGGGACCTCGCTCAGCATGTGAGGAGAAAACTGACGAAGGGATGAAGAAGCAGCGCCGCTGAATCTCAGCTCTTTTCTACGGCAAGCGACATGCATGTGCTTGTACTGTACATGAGGTCTCCGTGTCAGATGAGAAAGCAAATTCGAGATAAAGTTCGGACGACGTCTACAAAGTACGGGTGTGGTCATGCACATGTGGACATCATGAGGCGGAGTCACAATGAAAAAGTCTGATCCATGAAATTTTGAAATCTGTGCAATAGTTGTGTAAATTTCCAGTGAATAATTCATTTATTGCTTAAACAATATGGCCAAAATATTAGGCAGCATTTGACACTTCATGGTCTCTCTAGGGTTCTCTGAAACGTACCATTGGAAGCCATACTTGCAACCCCACAGATGACTGCTTGAAGCTACATTTATGTATTTTTATATCTATAAAGTTGTAATAGTAGTAAATTACGGGTGTTCCTGAGAACACTTGACCCCAAAAATCTGATTCAGTGAGAACACACTCATTCCATGCTCAGGAACCGTGCCCGAGTCCACTGGGCAAAGTGGTCTCAAGAACGATACAGCATGGATCGTATCAGATCCTGGCCACGGTGCAGCTCAATCGTGCCTAATGTGAAAGTGCCCTTAATTTTGTTCTTATCAGATCCACCAACACCACATGCAGAGTTCAGACAGCTGGCACACACCCACCCACCCACCCACCCACCCATAGGCACACCACCCCCACCACATACACACACACGTTTCAGGCTCACAGCAGGAAGCCAAGCTACACTGATGCTTCCATTAATAAAAAAAAACCACACACTCTTTCTGGTGCGATAAACACGTTTCCATCCTCTGCAGAAACAAATGCAGCATCTCCACTGATGTTCTTTTGTACAGTTCTGGACCATTTTTAAACACTATATAGTTATTTTATTATTATTAGGTCATAGTAGGTGATTGAGAAACCTTCACACTCCTTACAAACTTGATGTGTGTGTGTGTGTGTAGGTAGGTAAGAGGCTGGAAACTGAACGTAATGCATTATGACGCAACATCAAGTCTGATAAAACACTCCAGAAAAATAGATTTATCTGCAATCACGTGTACAAACACAATCGTTTCACATCTTTCCACCCAACCGGCGATGATGAGCAGTGAATTAAGTGGAAAGACTCCTCATGCCACCTGCTTTGGTGTCTAGAGGGCAAAAAAAAAATTTTTTAAGCTGAGAGTGTGAGAGTTTTGAGGTGCCACATCTGGATTTGCAACCAGATGGATTTCTTACAGAAGGGAGGAAGAAAGAAAGAATCAGGTTAAGAAATACATTTATAAACTAAGGAATGGATAAAAATGAACAAGCCAACGGAAGTAAGGGGAAAAAACACACCAATGGAAAACAAATAAAGCAATCAAGAATGAAAGTAAAGACGTGTATTTACTTCTATTAGTGTAATTATGTGATGCACAATGTGTCTCTGTAAACGCATCGGCAGACTTAAAAAATTTATCAGCATCTATTCAAAAGAAAAAAAGCTGAAATGGCAGGAAAAATTCCACGCTTCTGTCTTCTACTTTGCTTTTGGTCAGATCTTCAATCGATATGTGTTAAGCTGACTCGAGAGGCTGTGTATCGACACGTTCCTCGGCCATTAGATTCGGATGAGTATGATTTTCATCCTCTTCAAAGGAGCAATAAGTCTAAGCAACTTATGGTAGCGGAGCTCTCCTGCTCATGTGGGGAAAGGTCGGACACGTATATATATTTGTATATTTGTTTGCGCGTGTGTGTGTGTGTGTGCGCGCCTGATGTCAAGAAATATAAAGAAAATGTTCTTGTTCATTAATAAAAAATTTTGCATTACATTTTCCAATATATAAAGCCATGGTGATGTGAATAATTGAAGTAAACACTATGTGGAGAAATTTTATGAATGAATGTTAGATAATATATGAATAAAATATTCAGTGCATACGCATGGACTGATCTTACCTCTTCTCCTGTAAGGTAGTACGCAGACAGCAGGCCTCCGACGTAGCGTATATTCACCTCGAAGACAGAGGCCTCTCCATTCTGCAAAGCAAACATAGAAACAAAAGGAAAAAATCAAGATACAATTACAACGCACCACCATTTTCACAATCCAATACACCATCATTCTAGCCCACAAAACAATAGGTTACTTGCGTAACCCCGGTTCTCTGATAGCATTAAGTGAGGTGTCTCACTATGGGATACGCCCCTTC
>JAQQZT010000019.1:4724324-4736643 GCA_030068275.1 Clarias platycephalus | reverse complement strand
CCAAATACAAACTCAAACCCCAAATACAGACCCAAACACACACTCAAAACCCAAATACAGACACAAATACACACTCAAAACCCAAATACAGACCCAAACACACACTCAAAACCCAAATACAGACCCAAACACACACTCTGAACCCAGATACAAACCCAAATAAACACCCAAACCCCAAATACAGACCCAAACACAAACCTAAACAGACATATAATGCCGACATACAGGTCTATGTCTGAGGATACTCAAGCCCCTAATACAGGCTCAGGCACCCAGTCAGAGCCCTAACACAGACCCTAACAGACCCAAACACTCTCGCAGGTACCAATAACAGGCCCAAAAACAGAACTATGCTATACACCCGAACCAACATACAGACCCGTCTGATGGGCCCAAACATAGGGATCCTAATATAGGCTACGCCAATGACCAACTGCTGAGCCACACCCTTCCAGAGAACAGCAGAGGTGAGCAACAAGCCAGGGGGGTGTGGGGGGGATTCTTATATGAGGTCACATTAGGGAGGAAAATCTAATTGTCTTATTTAAACCCTGACAAATAAAAAAAAAATTTAAAACACAGGCTTTTGTTTGTTTTGTTTGTTTGTTTGTTTGCTTGTACAGTATATGCACACTGGAGACCCATCAAAATGTTTAAATATGACTAAAAAAGTATTTTGCACAATAGGACCTCTTTATGTATGACATAAAACACATGGCTGCATGCAGTTACAGGGAAATAATCAATGACACAATGGTGTTTTGCCGCCTAGTGTGAAGTGTTAGAGTTATTTTCCGATTTCCTAGTTGATTTTAGCAGATCTACTTACAGTATACCACAGCAATTTATCTGTGATTCTATGTAATTTAGGACCAAACAAAAATTCTTTGAAACATTTATAGTTACTGTTGAACATTCATCAAACAAGTTCCACTTTGCTGTTCCTTCTTTCATTCTTCTCTACTGAAGACAATAAGACGACAGAAAGCTCAAGTGTTTTAACATAAACCTGTGATGTGACCTGCTGTACAGTCAGAACTGCGAATAAAAAAAAACTAATCAACACCTTCTGACCAATCAGATTCGAGGGTTTAACACCACTGATGTTTTTAAATCAGATGTGTGGAATATTTTATGTGTTTCATCATCCTCTCAGTCATACTGGTGAGTCATATTCTTGCATTTTTTTTTATTATTAAAAAGAACAGGTTTTTTTTATTATATTGAAACTGGGAAATGCATTGCATTTCTTAGGACTGAACATTTTTGCTGGTAAACAACAGCTGGGCCGAGGAGAAAATCTATTTTGGATGATTTTATTTTCTCTTTTCATGGAGAAAAAAAAAGGAGAGCTCTAGAGACAATTGAAATATTTACATCTTATATCTGGAGAATTCAAAGCTATATCCACTAGGGGGCGAGACGGGGCCAAGACATAGCACACAAATTAAGAAATAATAATAATTATTATTTTTTTTATTATTATTATTATTATTAATTTTATTACATTTTTTTAACGTCCTCACTGATCCACCGATTTCTGTCGTCTTTTTCTTTCTACAAAAGGAGCGATCCCTTCCAAATAACCCTCCTCCTTTAACCAGGCTAGGGGTATATACTGTACACACACACACTCACACACTCATCTGCACACTATGGACTATTTGTAATTAGCCTTAATCTGTATATATAAATTAAAAGGATTACATTTAGTAATAAAGTTTGAAATTCCTGTAAATATTCCAGGTTAAGTGCTCATATTAATAAGTAATTGCAATTGCTTAATTGCAAAGAATTTCACAGTTCGAATTGGCCCGTAGCCTTGTTAAGTTTGGAAATGTCTACAGTAGCTTAGGGTATTGTTTTCCACATGTAGTTACAGTTTCCCTTTGGGATTAATAAAGTGCCCTGCCTGTCTATTTTCTTCTTCTTTCAGCCCCTCCCATTAGGGGTCGCACACAGCAGGCCATCCAATCAGCATATCTGATTTTTGTCGGAGATACTACCACTGTACTGACAGAGCACATAAGTCTTCTGCATCTACTGACTTGAAAAATCTATTGTGAAACACTAACATTTTGCATCATGCTAGAACGAAGCACTCAAACTTCGACATCTAATAATGTTCCGTCAAACTGATTAACGTTGATTGATTTCATGCCAACTGTTCTGCAAAGTCCAGCTGCTGTAACATGCAATAGGGATTCCTAGGTGTGGTAATGACGGGCAAGCCTTGTTAGGTCCTCTTCAAAACATCTCGCATGGTTTTGGTTCTTCTTGTGGTTCAAGTCTGTTCCTGATGTAGTGTCACTTGACGGTCGATGCACATTGTAAATAGTTGTTAATTATGTATTATAAATGATAAATTTATATTTATTTATAATTTTTACAAATTATGGTATGAGCTATAATACAAATATACTGTATATTGATATATAGCCAGTTAATGTAAACATTGATTAGAAGTCAAATTCTTTATTCAGATGTGTAAGAGAAACATGCAGCACATCTGCGAAGATTTAAAACCTGTACGTTATACTATACGCTACTGTAGGTTGTCTGAGTGCTAAGCTGATGTGGTATAGGCTAACGCTAGCTGGTTTTATGTGGTTTAATATAATGCATGCTAACGTGAGTTTAAATTAAGTCATTGAAGGTAATTTGAAGGTTATTGCGTCCTGGAATAAGCCAATGCCTCAACAAAATAAATAAATAAATAAATAAAAATTACATTGATGTGATAACCTGGTCATTCAGGTCGTCAGCTGACTTCATTTTTTGCTCATAAGACCTGACCAAATGAAGCAACCCCAGATCAAACGGGACCATGTGACTACTCAGTTACTCAGAATTCTACTCAGTAACGTGTAACTGTAGTCCAAGTTTTCTCCTTCCACGTTTGCTTCTTCTTCCTTCATCATCAGCATTTAGGTGCATTACTGACACTCACTGGACTGGATCGGTAACGCGCCCTTTTCCAGGTCATGGATCAAATTTCTCATTACTGCCACCTGCTGAACTAAATTGGTAACAATGAGTTAAGTTTTGCGAGATCTCGAAAATTGTTTGCGCCAAATTTCTCCCCTAAACTTTTTTCCACCCATGTCCTGTTTTTTTTTTTCCCTTCCTCAGTTTTTCCATGTCCCTTTAGGGCGTCCGTAAAAATTGTCTGCGATACCTTACAAGCTGGTATTTTACTGGAAATGTTTTACAATCCAAAAATTATGATATCCATGACAGCCATCTCGCACTCATGTGTTGCATGTAGCTCAATTAAACCGTTTTTTTAATACAAAAAAAATAAATAAAAAAGGTCCATATTGGACCATTTCCCCTGGTGGTAGAAATGTGTGTGGGTTCATCATTAAGGCACAAGGGACGAACTGAGCAGACAAAGCAAATGGAGTCCTGTGCCTTTCTTTGTGTTATTTTTTTCCCCTTGCACTCCCAGCCTGATCTGAGCCCAATCAAAGAGGAAGAGAGTCATGGTGAGAGACAGCAGGAGGCCACTGATTGCTGAGCTTCTCTCCGGTGTTACGATAATGACACACGCTAGTCCGGAAAGCAGTGAGCTTATGAAAGCGCCGTGATTTAATGGTTTATGTGTCAGGTGCAAAAGAGAGAGAGAGAGAGAGAGAGAGAGAGAAGAGACAGAGCTGCAAATGCGGCCTGTTGTAATGAAGATGTCGCATTGCATTCAGTACCACAGCAGCGACATCTTCATTACAGCAAGCCAAAATTTGCCACATTGCACCCTCAGAAAAACATGCCCCCTCTCTCTCGCTCTCTCTCCTGCACACGCTTGCCTAAATGAGGGTGCGGAGCTGTCTCTGGCAGCCACTCAGCGTAATTAGTGTTTTGATGCGGTGCGTTTTACTCTAGTGCATATTGCTTTTAATTGCTCCCTTCCTCTCCATCTTTAAGCACCCTCATGCTATTCTGATTCTAATCCACGTTAATGTCAAGCCCAGAGACAGCCACACGCACACACACACGCACACATACACGCGCGCACACCCACATACACACACACACACAAACCACAAACAGTCTGCACTTATGGAAATGTTCCTTAATGAGCATGTGGCTTTTAAAGCCGCTCGCTGGAGTGTTAATCGACTAAAAAGAGAACACGGTGTGGCGCAGTCTCTCTCACACACGCGTATACGTATACGCTCTCTCACACACCTGGGCTGCTGCCGATAAGACCGCGTCTACCCGTAATCAGTCAAGACTCGACGGGCCTCGGTCGGCCGAGCCGGCCCGAAACAAACTTATTACCAAGATGGCCTCTTCCAACATCACAGCTGCTTCTGTCACGGCAACATCCTGATTATACAGCAACGTTATTAACCTTTTCCAGCCTGAGTGTTACGGTTTCCCACAGGTGGCAGAAGGAAAAGAAAAATGGCACGGGGAAGAAAGCCTGGTACATCTTTTGTGTCTTTAGGCAGAGGACTTGATCTGAAACACCTCTTTCATGGGGAAGGATGATGTTCCTTTCATTTTTTTTTTTTTACATATCTATCTACGTATATATATATATATATATATATATATATATATATACAGCATTGAGTGTAGCTTCTACCAAGATAACAGGATGCACAAATATGTGTCCACGGCAACAAAATTGTGCATGTAACATTTAAAAAATGAAGTATTCCTTTAAAGACCTGGTGTTATTAAAGTAAGTAAATAAAGGACAGCGATTAATACAATCAAATTCAATTAAAAGCAATTCACTATTTTTCTTTCTCAATTAAATAAGCATTAGATAAGATTAGTCTTGTTTCCATTTGGTTCCAGTGTGTGTGTGTGTGTGTGTGTTTTGTTTTTTTTAACCCCCTGAGAATACATTCTGTTCACAAAGCTCCGCCGCAGGATCCGAAGTGGCTGGGGTATAAAATGACTGGCAGGAAGCAAATCCAGAAACTAACAATCATTCTGGACCGGATGTCATTTATTCAAACGGGATTTCTCAATGCTTACACCTTAACTGAGGACACACACATATGATATATGTGTATAAGTGCGAGTGTATCTGAGAACATGTACTCACATTCTGTACTTTACATATCTGTATATATTATTTTTTTAACTGGAGTAGTTTTATTAGACGGTACGAGACGAGCTCATAAAATGCGTATCATCGAATCAAAAACGTTAAACGTTTGCCCGAGTCAGGCCCCCGGAAATGAGTACATTCATGAATATTTCTTCTTGATTAAAAAACTTGAGGTAGTCAGTAGTTCCGCGTGATGCCGCTAGAGGGTGTAAACCAAAATGGCGCACCCGGTGGGGAAAAACATAATTGAAGTGCGCCTTCGTCATGACAACGCGCCAGCCCATTCATCTTAGGAAATGGTGAAACTTGCGGACAACTTGGGGTACGAAATTCTGCCTCATCCCCCGACCTCGCACGAGTGACTTCTTCCTCTTCCATCATTTGAAGAAACCAAGGTGGAACTTTTCCTCAAGACCCAAAAAGAAGGCTTCTTAAAAGACGCTCTCCAGCGGCTCATCCGTCAGTTAGAGAAGTGTGTCGCCATAGATGGACGATATGTAGAGAAGGACTATTATGCGTAAATGAGATTTCCTCTTTAACTATGAAAAGGCACATGAGCTACTGTAATACAACCCCTGTACTTTTGAGGGTACTATACTTTTCCTCAAGTATATAAGTAAATGGAGGACTTCTACTTTTACTTTTACCCTAGGAAATCTCTACTTTTACTCAAGTACAGGACTTGTGTACTTTGTCCAACTCTAAGCAATTAAAAAAATCAAGCACTGCAGCTTTGAGGAAAGACTCGTTCTTTTAACCCTTTTGAGTTGTATTGTGTTGCATTACTAAAGAATTCAACAAGCTGTTATGCTGAGGTATTAAAGCATAAGATGTAAAGTAATCTTTGGATATTTGTTCACGCGTCACCCCCGAACAAATGGAGTCCTCGGTTTGATCCAATTACGCCAAACACATCCAAGCTAATTACAGAACGGGTCTCGCAAACCCAAACCATTTTAACCCTGGGGGCCCTAAAGACCATGCAGCACTCTCTTATTAATTGATCTATAAGCATTGACCTGCTCCACAAACAAAAGCCCTTTCTAACATCCAGATCTGGAAAATTGCATGTTTCCATGGTTACTAATGCACAGGCTTGAATAATATAATTTACAAAAAATCCCAGAGGGGCCCCTCGGATACCGGTCCAGTCAGGTAATAGATATTAGCCGATTATATCAGCTCGCAGACGTGACGGAAGCCTAGCATTTCCACGGAAGCATATTAAAATGGAAATCCGCACAAAGGGCGTCCTTATCGCAGCCATGATTAGCAGCCCTTCCACTTAATTAGCCTTTGATGTAAGAGCACCATGAAGAGTCACCTTTAATTTCACACCAAATTATATCAGCCTAATAAAACAGGCAACGATGGATTTAGAGTTGGATTGAACGGCGCTGTATTTTATTTTCATTACTCGCCCCTCACTTTCTTTTTCTTCATTCCGAAAGCCACCAGCGTTGATCTCCTTCCCTGAAAAGCATAAGCCAGGGTCTAGTGTGAAAACCGTGTCTTATGCATGTCCTACTGTATGCACACACGTTCTAATACTCTGCTATATTTAGCAGACTGACTGATGTTTCCAACAGATGTTGACCCCGGTATTCATGCATGCTCCAGCTAGACGGCCCACGCACCCTGGACTGGCTTAGATACTGTAAGGCACTGACAAGCCAAAGGCCAGGATGTTCCCCTTGGTAATGCGAACGCTGTCGTCAGAGGATTAACCGGATAGTCAGTGACGACAAATGATTGCTTCGATTCTTATCTCCACGATCTGACCTCAAACCGACAGCGGGCCTTGTGCGTCATCTGGTGATGTATCTACAACGACGCAGGATTATGAAGAGACATTAGGGAAAGTGATTGAACTAAAAGCTGCATCCTAAGGGCTTAAAGGTTAGTGGGAGAGATTACCGACTCCTGAAATATAACTGTAGAGGCGACGCTCTCTCCCAAAATCCATTATGGTTTCAATAGTAACATTTTATTCACGGGTGGATCTTGCAAAGAAGCAGACACTAATAACAATGAAATAGGTTTAAAACATGTTAATTAACAATGTTTTTTTATTTATGGAGAGGTTTATAGTCTAGATTATTTGGAGTGCTTCTGTGGGAATTCATTTATTCTGTAGAGCTTAGGCACTGATGTTGGCTTGCGATCTCCATTCCAGTTCGTCCCAAAGGTGCTTAATGGGGGTGAGGTCGAGGTCAGTGCAGGTCGGTAAAGTTCATCCACTCGGAACTCATCAAACCATGTCTTTATAGTTCTTGCTTTGTGCACTGGGGCGTAGTCATGTTGGAATAGAAAAGGGTCTTCGCCAAACGGTCGCCACAATGTTGGAAGTATACAGTAGCATTGTCCAAGATGTCTTGGTACTGTATGCTGAAGCATTAAGATTCCCCATCACTGGGGATAAGGGGCGTGATTGGAAGATCAGAATTCAATAATTAACAGGTTTGGGCAAATACTTTCGTCCATATAGTGTCGATAGATTCAATAGAGGGATTATACTTGTCCTGACGTAAGTTATTATACAGTGTGACCTACAGTGGCTAGCTTCATGGTCGTTCCACAATGTGAAAATACGACTATCAAAAGATCAATTCTACAATGTTTTGTTCTTAAAGGTCCCTTTCTTTTTCCAACAATTTAAACAGTTTCTCTCCTCAGCCGATTTCAAAGTCGATGTAAATGAGTCACGGCTGAGAACAGCACAGCTGAGCACCAAGCCGTAGCAGGGTTTTTACCTTATATGAGGTCACAGTGAGGGGGAGGGGGGTTGGGGGGGGGGGGGGAGTCTAATTGGCTTTTTGTCCTTTACTGTAGGTTTACTACTGGTTGCCCAATAGTGGTTTTAATCATGACATCCCACTAGTGTAATAACGAACTGCATACAGTATATACTGTAGCAACGTATGTGACTTTAAAATAGATCAAATGCTCTTGCTAAAAATTGCACTCATTTTCATCACTAATGAGAGAAAAAACAAGATTGTATGCGTGTGATCTTTGTCAGTGTTTTATCCAAATATGGGTAAATCAACTACTCGACTAAATAACGCTCGTAGCAGCACACCAACTCACCAACTGGTCCAGGAAGCACAAGTCGAGACAAATGTCTGGAGCTAAATAAAACAATAGAAAAGGTTTCCTGATAGAAGGAACAACCATGTGCACTGATAATGCTTCATTGCTTTGCTTCTCTTTTGCTGCTCAACCTTATCACTTCGCTCGTTCCACCTGGTGTATCGCCAACATTAGCTATCCCTCCTGCTGCTGTAAATCGGCAACACTTAGAACATAAACATACACTGCTAACACCGTACATGACGTCCAGTTCTTTTTAAAAATTACCCAAAAATACAATAAGTGAGGTCTTCCAGATAATTGATCCTTCATTTATTTCAATACATGGTCATGTAAGGTCCATTTTTGCATTCCGTTGATCCTAAAAACAGCATTCTGTACTGAATCCATGTCCCTGGCATCGTTTCAGAATATAGGACACGTTAGAATGTTGAGTTTCTCCAAACGCACACAAAAACAGACACAAATCTGCCTATTTGCATGTTAACAGTTACCATAAAAAGCAACCCAAATCCCTTATAATCCCCTGGCCTTGTCAGGTTTACGGCCCCGTTTTATTATTCTGGCTGTCTGACAGTCTTACGTCTACAGACTTATTTCCATGTGCTGCCTTTAATCTTTAAGGTCAGCTCAAAAAAAAAAAAGGCCACTGTTGTATGTATTTCTGAACTGTGAGTCGGTAACGAGGTGCCTGCGCTCGAGGCTGCTCTGGGAGAGCGACAAATGTAGTGCGTCATTGAAACCTTACAGAAAGTGATGCTGACAGGCACTATGCTCCCTCACTGCCTAAGTGCACGCCTTAAATTCTGCACTCACTGCCTGTGCGTTTCACACACAATAACAGATGCAGTCGCCCACAAAGAGCCGCGATAAAGCCCGGGGCCCCCCGAGCACACGGCGGTGTGGAACCGAGATCCGCCGCCCCTGTTTGCTGTTTGGTGGTAAACAGGACGCATTTTGGATCTCGAGCAAGCCTCCGGTAGAGCAGACATCGCTGAGGCCTGTATGTAAACCTGCACCAGCGCAGTCACCTACCTCTCCACCCACCGGCAAACATTACAGAGAACTGCAATGACTGAGTTCTCTGGCAGTTTATAAAAAACTGGCTGGTTTTTCGGTAGAACTCTCAGTTGAATATATTGTATGTACAGAATCCCAGCAAAAGTCAGGCAGGCTAAAATAATCAGACTGCCAATTAGACAATGAAATTACTGGTTTGAGTGGAGAAAAGCCTGAGAGAATAAACAATCCATGTTGTTGTTGTTGGTCTTTTGGCCAGCTTTGGCCAGAAGGGGACACCACAGCAGACCATCCGATCCACCGGATGCCCTTCATGACACAATCCTGCCATTTTATCCAGGCTTGGAACCAGCACTGCCTCCAGTGTCTGGTGTTTGGCCATTGGGTGGGAATCAAACCCAGGTCTTCCACATGGCAGGCGAGAAACCTACCACTGACCCCCCAATGCCCCATCTTTTGTTGCTTTTACCTCACTCGTGCTAATTTCCATTTTGGTGCAGATACATAAATCAAAGGGCCATAACATTATAAATTCAGTATTAACATTAAAACCACATTTTAATTTGGGGATTTTGGGTTCCCCTTGTTCCATCTGGGCGGTTCTGTCCCCTCACTGGGTGTCTCCGCAAGATCTCTGGGCTGTTTCGTACCAGGACTTTGGGAGCAGATCCTTTGGGTGCTATGGATTGTGGGGTGGGTCCATCATGGATTGGACTTGTTTGACCAGCTTATCCCATGCATTCTTCATCGGATTAGAGTTTGCATTGTGCTCTTCCCCTGCTTGGCCCTGTGAGCGGCAGACTCTGGTTCACTGGGTGTTCTGGTGCCTTTCTTTCATGGCCATTGGTTTTTCTGTGGAATCGGACTGGACACCTTCTGGCCTCTGGTCTCCGTGGCCATGGGTGAGCCTTGGGTGCTCATGATCCTGGCACCAGTTTACAGGTGTATTGTTGGTCAATCAATATTCTTTACCCATCAATATTCTGATATTGATACTGATCAATATGGCTGATCAGTGTATAAATCTATTTTATCCTATCCATCAAAAAAAATAGTGCTGCAGTTGTTGTGTTTTTGTCAGTGTGTTCTTGGATTGAACGTTTCAGTTTTTGATATATTATACAAATAATACTTGTGCTCTGCCAGAAAATATGTAAATTGCAAAGGTGATTTTCAGCATATTTTATAAACTATATCGCAGATACTGGCCAAGAGCTTCAGTTAAAGGGTACCTATTATACCAAATTCACTTTTTAGTCATTTTATAGTCTTATTCAGATGTATCGCCAGATGTTCCCCCTATTGTGACCTCATAAAAAAGATCCCCATCACCCCTATCTTGTTGCTCAGCTGTGCTGTCCTCTGGTGGTCCAGAGCAGTAGATCGTACTGTATACTCTACAGAGCAGACATTGAATTTCTGTATTTGGAAGAACAAAAGCATTATCTGTGGTATATGTCAGCTGGAGCATTAACAAACATACTTTTTGGGAGCTCTGTGTTAGACTTGTGTTGACTAGGAAAAATATGTGAAATATGGGACCTTTAATTTTTACACCTGATAACAGAATCTCATCTCAGTGTCTTTGACCATGGTATGTTTGTTGGTGGTTTAAAAAATTCAGAATCCTGATCAAATGCTGATCTGGTTGTGCAAAAAAAAAAAAAAGGCGGGGGGGGGGGGTTAAAAGCACCTAGAAGAATTAAAGCGAGCGGTGGATATGCAGGTAGAAATGTCTTGTTGATGAGAGGGGAGAACGGCCAAAGAGCTGACAGGAAGTCTACAGTACTGTATACCGACTCGCATTTTCACTCTTCACAACTGTGGTGAGCAGAAAATCACATCGGAATGAACAACAGCTAAAAGCTTGAAGCAGATGGGCTACGACAGCAGAAGGCCGAACCAAGTTCACTCCCGTCAGCCAAGAACTGGAATCTGAAGATACAGTGGGCTGGAGCTGACAGAAACTAAGCTACTGTAAGACTTGAAGCTTCTCAGAAGTCGTGTAAGTAAGTGAAACACTGAAACTGCTGATTCTGAGGGACATAAAACCACAGAGCAGCACCTGTAAAGGATAGAATTACCCTACCCCGCCAAGTAAAACTAATCGTATCCCAGTAGGCCTCTTCTTTTTGCAGAATGTCCTGACTGGTGATCAGGAGCCATAATCCTACGTAGCTGTGAGAAAGATCAAAATGTGGTAGGGTGATCTCTGACCCAGTTAAACTGCAGACTAAGCAAACTTTTCTCCTTTTCTTTTACCACCCACCCATCATCCAGTCTCTACTGTTATTAAAGGTTGCATTCACTGTCACTGTTCAGTTTCCAAAGGACTCCCAGTAGAGCAGTAAAGGAGATGGATATAGGAGAGGAGGATGATGCCTGTCTAACTCGGAATGACGGATGAGGTAACAACCTCGAGCAGAGGTCACAGTGGACTAAATATATATATATATATACACAGCCGCAGTTCCTTAACGTTTTTCTTTCATCTCATACTCACTTTATGGCACCCGAGTGGCATGGTGCTCTTCTGACATTATGTCTGACTCGTAAAGTGGATGAAGTTTTAATTGGATGTAATAAACATTTTTTAGAACGAGTGAAAAGTAACTAAGCGTTAAAAATCGGTAATAAATTCCATATTTCTAATACAGATTTATTGAACCAAATTGTGCATGTACTTTATGACATAGGAAGATGAAAGCAGATCTTTAAATTTCAACGGTGGCATCAACCAGTTTCCTCAAACGTCTGGGGAAGGAATGCAAAGTGTTCCGAAGGAAGTCGGGTGGGAAATTTGACGAGAACCTCCTGAGTCCGTGCCTCCAAGTCCTGCAGTGTGCGAGGCTTCATCCTGTATACCTCCTCCTTTGTGTAGCCCCGCAGGAAAAAAAAATCACATAGAGAAGGATCTGGATTTCATGGAGGCCATTCGTGACGTCCGCGTCATTCCAGTCCAATCACGCATGCACAGTAAGAGCAAACGGGGGTGGTGCACCATGGGGTGATACTACAAGTTCTACAGTCATTAAGTATTACCCAGTTAATTTTCACCCACCATGTACAGTGGCTTGCAAAAGTATTCGGCCCCCTTGAACTTTTCCACATTTTGTCACATTACAGCCACAAACATGA
>JAQQZT010000019.1:4666640-4702823 GCA_030068275.1 Clarias platycephalus | reverse complement strand
AATTTTATATCGTTTTGAGAAAATTCATTAGTTCGTTCATTCTATTTGAAGCTTCTGAACTTCTCGGATGTTTTTTTGTAGTGTGACAGTGCTTTAGATGGAGCAGGAGCAGCGATTTAGTTCTGAACTCGCTTCCCGTGAAATTATCGCTAAAACAATGTAATGACCCCTCCTGAGGATATAAAGCTTTATTAATGCATTTGAATAAATCAGATCTACCGCAGCAGATAATAAACTATGGTATGTCATAACCGAAGCAAACACCACGATTATACCTCGTTTCGTTCGGTGTTGCTAGGCAACGGACCATGCGCCTATTCGGGAATGTGGAAATGTGGAAGTGATGTGTGGCCTCTCAATGAGAACTAAACCAAAGGTCCTGGAATTTGATCGAGTGTGAAGTATTTTTTTTTTCCCCCATTGCGGTCAAAATGACCGGTGGTCGGCAAACAGGGATAATCCAAACCCTTAATGTTATAGCGGGAAATCAGCAGAAATCTACTTTCTTCTGGTTAAGTTTAATTCGTTATTTGGACGTTGCGATTTTCGGATGTTATTCCATAGCGCTAATGTTTATTGTCTGATTTATTTCTTACAGCTTTTAAAGTTAAAAACTACTAAAATTATCCAACAAACACAGTAAAACACTTCTTTTGTGAAAACTTGGTGTTGATTGTTTAAATGTTATGTCTCATACAAAGCGATCATCTTTTTTTCCAATACTCTGCGCCTCACTCCAGTCCAGTAGGTGCGGGTATTGCACCAAAGTCTTATAAATTCAAAAGAAGAAATAAGTGGTAAATTTTTAACCGATTTACCATTTTAGCCCATTTAACGTTTGCAGAGTCAGCTAAATAATTTAGTGTGAAGCGATTCTGATTCTGAAATCCAACCAACAGATTCAAAATTAAAACCGTAATCAATTATATCACACAGCTCTGAGCACAATCACTCGTCTTAACAAAGAACATGGAATATAAAAAGATACAAGCCTTGGAGCATTACAATACATAAACGCATGACAAGATTTTTTAGGGAATACATAACAAACGGATCAAGAACGGAACGCAGAGCACATGAATACAATTGTGTAAAACACCAGTGACAGCATGGGACTAGAACAGAAACAAAACCCAAAACAAAATGACAGAAGGAGCTCTAGGAATGCTCAGAACTGTGGCACACACCGAGAGGGGATTTGTGATACAACGCAGCCTTTCTGAGCTCAGGCTTCTCAACGCAGCAGGAGGCTTACTGAGATGAGCTGTTCGGGGGGGTCCATACAGATTTTAGATTTCCCAGGGAGCAGGGTGGTGGGATTGGGGGGTCGGGGGCAGGGCAGAGCACTTGACCTTTCTACCAAATTTGGCATCTCTACGACTGACTGTCTTGGTACCAAGTGGGGAAATGGGGACCTCTTAGAAAAGTGTTTGTTTGCGTGTTCGAATCCCAGGTAATGCTACATGCTTCCATAGCTTGGAGTATATAGAGCTGTTTGACCATATGCTCTCATGAAGGAGTGATCATCAATCATAGATAGCAACACTAGACAATCAAGGTCGTCTGATACAGATCTATTTGGATGGGAATTCGAAATGACTAAATTAGGAAGTAAAATTAAGTAAAAGAAATTCTTAATATTTAGATAGCTGTTTTAACAAATTGCTTCCTAAATTATATCATACTACCCAGTCACTTCATGCAGTGCCAGCCCCAAGCCCAGACAAAATGGAAGGGTTGCGTCAGGAAGGGCATCCAGCATAAAACCTGTGCCAAGTTGCATGCTGATCGGATGGTCCATGCTGACAGGAGCAGCCGAAAGAAGGTATATCTATTTGAAGGCAATGCAGTCAGGGCTGCACCAATGTTACCAATGTTTTTACCAGTACTATGTACAGTGGCTAAAAAAGGTGAGAGGAATAAACCATGTATTGTGTAGAATCCCTTGTTCCACACACCAAGTAGTGCCCTTGTTCAGGGATTAGAGAACGATTGTGGGATCTAGCCTTGTGTTAGAAGCTACAGTAGTTAGCTTATGTTCATGGCTAGTTCATGGCTTATGTTAGCCATGGAGAAAACGGTGAGATCAGTCACGAACCTGTCCACACGTTGGCGGAAGCTAACACACACTGTTAACTAGCAGTAATGCAAAATCGAAACGCAACACAGGCAGTAGTGATGGGTCGTTCATTAACGATTCGTTCTTTTTGAACGAGTCTTTAACGTGATTCGTTCATTTTCTACTGGGCGTGCATGCACAAAGCATTGCGAAACCTCCGTAGGTTATGTACAGGAAACAGAAATAAGTAGTTACCTTTAAGTCTTTTGGTCGAATCGTTCATTCTTTTGTCACGTGACTCCCGTAGACGCTATTGCAGTGCAGTAGACAGGAAACAGAACTGAACGGTTCTTCTCAATGAGTCTCCTACTCCTAGTCGTTCGTTCTTTTTTCACGTGACTCACATAGACGCTATGCAGTGCAATAGATTCAAAAGAACGAACGATTCTGACTAGAAGATATGAGAGGAGAGCTGCTCATTCAGTTTATTATAATATGTCCTTAGCTGCATTGTAATATTTTCATTACTGGAACTATAGTCAAAATCTGTGTATGTTATTGAAAATGTAACATTTTATTTTATTTCTGAAAAAGAACTAAATGGACTACATGACTCGAAAAAAGATGCGTTCATTTTGATGATCGAGATTCAAATTACCAAGTCACTAAAATGATTCTCATCACTAACAGACAGACCTCTGGTTCATAGGCAACTTCGAAGCAATTACTAAGGAGACAAATTGTTGTTTAAGATGACATAACGTTATCAGATGTTCTGGTGTTTACATGACTTGTTTTGAAAGTGGGATAATCTCTCCCCTGTCCAGTACTGTGGACCGCCACTGAATATTTTAGTGGTACACAGTACCAGACCGTACCGGCCCACTTTCATACTCCCATGTATCAATCATCGACCTTGTTTACCCCGCCAGTTGTCATGTGACGATGGTCATGGTAAGAAGTTGTACATCTGGTCTGATGTTCAACACCTCAAAAACATTTCTGACATCTCAGAGCAAAGCGGACGGCAAAAATATGATTGATAGAACAGTTTGGGGTAATTATTGACCTAATACACCAAAACAGGAGCAAACTAAGGAGCGGGATGGTGGTCTGAGCCAGCTCTGATTGCAAGCAGCTGTGTTTGGAGAATGGCAAAGGACAGAAGAGCAATACAAGAAGATCAGGAAGGAGAAAACGATAAAAAAAAAAAAGAGAATGACGATGGGGCTTGCTAACGAGCGGATATTGCGCTCAAGGGTAGACTCGTGTGTGAGAGGAATAACAGCGAGTCCTGCAGCTGTGTCACTGTCCTCATCACTCTCAGGAGACTGGCCCATGTTTAAAAGCTGTTCTTCCCATTAATAGTCTATCTGCTTGAGTATGAGTACTCAGGAAAAGCCAATTAGACCAAATGAGGAGTCTTTTTGAGTTTTTCCAAAGCGAGGCACCACTCCAGCTGTGTACATTTACACGACTCGATCTCCAGTTCCTCGGCTGGAAACGAACCAGCCTGGGGAACATTTCGCTCTTTTGCTCGAAAAATGTCATTTGTGCGAACGTCGTTCTAGCAGCAAATTATCAGCGTGCATAGCTACGGGGGGGGGGGGGGGAATGGATTTCAAAGCACTGGAAAAAAAAAATCATACCTCAGGGTAATAGTAGCATTTTATATTGAACTTAACAAAAAATAATACACGGGTATAACTTAGTATAAACAGTCATGAATTGAATCAATTAACTCAGATTTATCCAGTCTATAGAAGGAAAAAAAACTGTTGTTTTGACCAAATCAATGCAATCTAAGGATGAAACCTCGACAATGCTTACAATTCTCATTTCACCCCACACAACTGAATGAGGCGGATTCATGCTGAATGGTTTATAGGCTTCAATAATTAAAAGCACAGAGAACAGAGCGAGATAACACACACTGTCAGGTAACCATAACAACAATCATTCAGTATGCTGATATGCCATTTTCACATCAGCAGTGACTGAGCACAAAGAATTTTTTTTGTTTTTTTTTTATGTTGGCAAATTGACTTGGAAGAAATGAGATAACTGGTGGCGGTTATCTCGTGGTGACCGAGCGCCACAGCCTTAAAGAGGAAAAGCTCATCCAAAACCTATCCATCCTTCTGCACTTCTTATCCTGTGTTGGGCCATTGGGGCGTGAAGCCTCTCCCAGGGAACTGAGGGCACAACACAGGGTACACCCTACATTACAGACAAGTTGGAAGCGCTAATCACACTACACTGGATGTCTTTGTACTGTGGGAGGAAACCTGAGGAAATCCACCGAGCACAGAGAGAAAGATGCGACCTTCACAAACACGGACTCAAGATTCAAACCCCCAACGTTGAAGGTGCTTCAAGGATGGACAAAAACTAGACGATACAGAATGAGGAAACTTGATCATCATAAAGGAACCACCATGTGTCAAAAAAACAAACAAAATAATAATAATAATAATATTAATTTAGTTGATTATTCTTTTTATCTCTGGGGGTTTGACACCAGGACATTGGCAGCAAATTCTTTGAGTGCTATGGGATGCGAGGTGGGGTCTCCACGGATTGGACTTATTTGTCTGGAACATTTAAATTTATGGTATTTGGTAGACTTCCTTAACCAGATTTTTATCTCATTATACATCTGAGCAGCTGAGGATTAAGGAGGGTCTTGTTCACGTCCTGAAGATTGGCACCTTGGTGGTGCTGGGGTTGGAATCTTCCGATCGTTGGTCCAACACCTTAACCACTGAGCTACCTCTCTAATCCCATGGATGCTTGATCCGAGTGGGATCTGGGGAATTTGGAGGCCGGGTCGGTGGCCACGGGCTTTTTCTTTCCTGCACTCCCTATACGATGGGCTGTGGTGCAACTGGTGTTCTGGTGCCTTTCTATTGTCGCCAGCATTGTCTTTTTTCAGCGATTTGTGCTGCATTGACTTGTCAGTGAGATCAGACCAGACCTTTGGTCCTTACAGGCATGGGTGAGGCCTTGAGTGCCTTTAACCCTAAGCACCAGTTTGACAATGTATGTAGGTGGTCTATGTACGTACAGTAGTTCACATCACCTGTCAGTGTTGGCTGATTGGTGTATATTTAAATAGATTCTGTTAAATTCTGTTTCAGATTTCTTTCCCTGGAAAATCTGCCACAAATTTTAGAGTCTGGGATTCAGAAAAAGGCTTTTACCCGATGTTAGAGGAAATCTGGCTGTATATTGATGAATATAGAGAGTAAAGAACTTCGTCTGACAAAGCCATGCTGCTGGTATTGGAATTCCCTCATAGTCTTCATCACACTATGCTAGATATATCCAATGAGAGTTTCAGGAAGCTGTCCAAACAAGAGTGTCCTGTGATGTATTTGTAGACTGCAAAGCCACAGCCTACGAGTCACACATGGAAAACAAACCCTCTTTCAGTTCTTTCGAGCGTGACACCGAGCCGGCATGGAGAGACCGACGACACAGTGTGTCTGCACTCTCCCATGCACCGAGCATGACCTTCAGGGTCTCGCGAGTGTTAAAGAAATGCAACTCCACTTGGCGTTTGAGGGAAAATCCTCAACCATGGGGTGAAGCAGGGTAGCTCTTAAAGCGGAGTTATTACTATTGACATCAATTAGAAGAGAAACCTTTGATTGAGCTGCTGTCAAAGCTGCTGTTGTAGACAATTAATCAGAATCGAGAATTGCATTGAACACAGCGGCATAAAAGTACTGGAACATGGAAGTTTCTTTCCATAAATGTCCTGTGTTTGTGTGTGCACCCGGTAAAGAATGCGCATACCATTCCTGCATGATGTGTGTGTCTGATGCGAGTCTTTTGTGCCAGAGCTGCACACGTGTGCAGGTGATGATACAGCAGCTCATTAACGTGGCCGTGCACCACACGGCGGAGACGTGATTTATTACCCCTGATCCTCCACGTCCTCCAAGGACTGAGGTGATCCCATGCTCAGGAAGCAAACACAACCGCAGGATTATTACTAAGCTCATGAATTCTAGGACTTCTTTGTAAAAATCTTTTTTTAAAGGATATTTCATCGTTCCAGCTAGATTAAATGTGAAAGCATTTTTTAAATCTCGTTTTAATTGAATTCCGGTTCCGTGACTCAAAATAAATGACTGAATATAGTCTTAATTAGCATGCTTTTTACTGATTAAGGGAAATGAAGGTTATTATACATGATACTAACATGATTAGCTGCATTAATTAACATTTAGAAATTGCGAAGTTTAAGTACAGAATAAAGCATATGACGCGAATAATGGTGCGATGCAGCCAGACATGAAATAAAGTAGATTTTAAAATTTTCCAATAACAGTGATTTCTGACGTTTTAATTCCTTTAATACAACAGCAGTTTGCTACTGATTACAATTTATTATGTTTACTAACAAACGCGATCCTTTTTAATCCTTCATAGTTCCAGATAAGTATGTCCTTAATACGTTAATGTGCTGGAGTCTCCTTCCATAAACGGCAAATAAATAAATAAACAAAAATTTACAGAAAACATCACATCACTGATTATCTGACCTTTGGTATTATTTAAAAAAAAATTGGTTGGGGTGCCAATCCATCGCTGGGCACACTGGTGGCTATTAAATAATGAAAGCCTATACGCCAATTAGTCATAACATCAAAACCAAATAATGAGAACCAAAGGTCTAGCCTTTTCCGTCTAGCCGATCCCACAGAAAAGCCAACGCAGCACAGATTGGTTAAAGGCACCACAGCCCGCCGCATATGGAACCCAGCAGACAAGGAGCCCAAGTCCGCCATCCCGGCCTCCACACTTCCTATATCCCAATCCGTTTGAGCACCAATGGAACTGGACAAACATGTCCAAACACAGAGGCCACACCCCACAACCCACAGCAATCAAATGATCCACTGCCAACATCCTGGTGCCGGACACCACAGCATACCCCCAGGAGTCATGTCCCAAGAGGCCAGAGGTGCCCAGGTGGCAAAGGGGAATCCACACAATACTGGACATATCCATCCATCCATCCATCTAGGAACCTCTGTAGTCCAACTAGTGACCATGGAGGCCAATGTTGAATTGTATTTATTCCCATTTGTACAAACATGGCACACAAACTAATTTGGAAACGCCAATTACTCTAATCTGCATGTCTATGGACTGTGGGTGGAAACTGAAGAACCTGGAAGAAACCCACCAAGCACGGAGAGAACCAGACGTGGGAATCGAACCCAGGACCTGGAGGTGCAAGGCGTAAGTGTCAACCACTAATCCAGCGTGCGGCCAATACTGGACATAATGTTTTATGCATTTTAAAGTTATAGCTGATCCGTGCATATCCGCGCATGTTTAACAGAGTAATAACCAATATGATATAACAAATTTTTATATCATATTGCTTATTACTCTGTTAAACATGGACATAATTAATTCTGTAAATGTTTGTTATTGGTTCACATCTCAAACAGCTTGAAGGACATGTTTTTGTTACTACAAAACATTTAGAGAAATCATTCCGCATGAAAACTGTACCCTCCGCGCAAATGCCACTCTTAAAAGACTAGTTCAAGGTCCATGAGCAACGTGACACACATCCACACTGTATTTTAATCTCTGTCACTCTCTCTGCATGCCAGCATCCTTTCCTGATGAGTCAGTAATTATGTTTTGGCATGTGCCTTAATCACGATCTTGTGGATGTATGAAGCACACAGCATGCAGGACACCTTGGCTTTCCTGTGTCATATCGGTGCTGTATTTAGCCTTTAGAGTAGTGTTTATCATTTGATGCTGTGGAATGTTACTTTACTAAATAGAAACCCACATAAAGCCTTTTCAAAACACAAATGCCTCACCAAAAAAAAAAAAAAAAATCAGATTTCAGAAGGCTCAAATTATTGGCCTGCGTCAAGCAAATAAAACAACTAAGGACATTTGACATGGGAATTAGATTATGAACTGTCGAACATATTATTGGAACCCTGGATGGACAGTGCTGAACTATCAACTCCATGAAAGAAATATGATCAGAAAAAAATAATGTACTCTAGCTGAAGTTGTATCATTAAAAAATCGACAACAGAAATCAGAGCTGATGAAAAATTTGTTAGAGAGCAAAAAGATTGGCCTTTGGAGCTATGAAAAAAGGTCATGTGGTCTGATGAGTTAACCCTATTCAGTGATGGGAAGATTGGATCATTTTAGCGACTCGGTTCTTTGAACCTCGATCATCAAAATAAAGAAATCATTTTTTTTGTCATTTCGTTCATTTCGTTCCTTTGATCAGAAATAATATACAATGCTACATTTTCAATAAACAGGCTCGCATACACAAATCTTGCCTATTGTACCAATAATGAAAAAATTATAATGCAGTTTAGGCCATACTATGATGAACAGAATGAGCAGCTCCCCTCCTATATCTTCTGGTCGGAATCGTTTGTTCTTTTGTCACGTGACTCTCATAGACTGGGAACATAACTGAACGGTTCTTCTCATGAGTCTTCTCGTCCGAGTCGTTCGTTCTTTTGAATCTATTGCACTGCATAGTGTCTATGGAAGTCACGTGACAAAAGAACGAACGATCCAGACAAAAAAAGACTCGAGAGGTAACTACTAATTTCTACTTCCTGTAACCTATGGAGGTTTTTCTACAGTATGCTTTGGGCTTACGCGCCCAGTAGAAAATGAATTAATCACTCTCTGAGACTACTCGTTCTTTTGAGTCACTCAAAAGAACCCTAACCTAACCCTAACCCTAACCCTTTTGAATCGCTTATGAACGACCCATGACGAGTGATGGGCGTTTCAGGGTAAGAAGGGAAGCGCATGAAGCAATGCACTCAATCATCAATGTTATGGCAATAAAATTAAGTCAGTTGATGACCTGAAGGAACTGAATAATCAATGTTTTTTCTACCCTGATGGCGTGGCCATATTCCCGGCCTCCAGGAGAATGTGAAAGAGTTCTGGGGGCAGATGAATTGTCCACCACAATGTGCACTGTAGTCAAATCTAAAGGCAGTTAAATCAATTTAGAGTGGCCAGGGTATCCTGAACGACAGAACATGTCATGTCTTTGATTTCAACATGTTTTACATCGGTCATTATTTATTCCTAGAACAAAGTTCACGAGTAAAGTCTCAAAAGATAGAGAAATGCTGCGTTGAACAAAGCTTTAGAAAGTCATCAAATTAGCATAATATAAACTCCATGATAAAACGTCAAACGTCCACCTCAGAGGACAATGGGCCTCGTTTATTAAGCGAGATTGGAACAGATTTATGTGTCACTCATTTGTCGGTGTGCTTACACACATGGGTCTGAGCTGAGAGTAACCACTGGCAGAAACGGTGCAAATTGCAGAACTAATGTCACTCGAAGAGTTAGCACAAGATGCCCTGAGGAGGCAATGGACATTTAGAGATTGGCATATACTGTATGGGATTTTTTTTCGGTGGGTGAAAGCTGAGTTGGGTCGGAAATGCTGCTAAATAATATACTTTTATAGATTTGAGTCAAAAGTACTTCCACTGTCTTAGAGAAATTATTCCTCTTTTTCAGCTCTGTGAACTTGGTCTTGTGGGCGTCACTGAAGACAAATCATCTGATTAGCATTTATCAACAAAGAAAATCAGCATTTACAACAAAAATGGTGTATTTATAACAAATAAAACTGGACAAATAGACTGGGAAATACACCGTTCAGACATAACATTAACAACACTGACAAGTGATGTGAAGAACATTGATCATGGACTACTGTATATACTGTACCAGTAAACTGCTGACAGGATCATGGGCACCCGAGGACCACCCATGCCCACGGTGGCCGAAGGCTAGAACTTATGGTCCGATCCCACAGGAAAGCCAAGGCAACACGAATTGGTGAAAAAAGATACAGTGCACCACAGCACGCAGGGCATGAGGCCCAGCAGGCAAAGAGCTCCAGGCTTCATGCTTTCCTTCAGAGCTGCCCCAGTGGCACAAGGGAAACCGTAAAACCTTGGTTGTTTTAAAGTTAATGGATTTACCGTTATGACTGATCAATATATATTAACGATCCGAATCTATCCTTTCACAAACACAACATTAGCTAACATAATGATCATCTGTCCTTCCTCTGCGGTCCATTAGATTTGTTCTGCTTTGTGGTAGAGCACCGTCCATCTGTCCAACACCACAGGACGTCATTTCAAATCTCACTTCTGTGCAGAATCTAATGCATTCAATCCGTTGTACACTTTCCTGGCCACAACCCTCAGAATGCTATTGGATCCAAATTAGTGTTTCAGGCTACAGGAAAATAGTCTGTGGTTGTCATCTGTCACGTCAGTCAGCCGCCCTCTTCCCGTGAATGTACTGTAAGTGGTTCTTGGTTGCGTTAATTGAGGCATGATGTGTTGTGGAGATGGTAAGCTTTGGCAAGCGGATGAGCTTTGGAACAGGTTTTGAATTGAAAAATGTGTGTCAGAGAGAAGGGATTCCAGAGAGAGAATGGCATTCGCAGAAGGGCGTTTGTGCTCGCCTTTGTGCCAGAAAGTGTTGGACTGAAGGCCTCATTCCACTTAAGTGAATACATGTCTTGGTCAGCTTGGAAAGAAAAAAAAAGAAGCATGAAACGGTATTTGGTATCTTATGTAAGACGCATCTACTGTAGTTCGGAATTTCCATGTATTTCAGAAGTTTCAGAAAGTTGATTAAACATGCACAGTACCTGTGTTATGTTTACTGGTTTTGGGAAATTATTTTATCTAAGCGGACATACAGTACAAGACGGGATTCAGGGAAAATCCAAACTGTCAATCATGCTGAACTGTGGTAAAGAACATTGACTTCTGGTCTGCCTTTGCCCTGAGCAGACTTACTCAGAGTTTGGATTTCCAGTAAACCAATTAAAGGACTGATGAGGGGAGGGACACCTCCACAGGGTGGCTATTCAACAGAAACCTTGGGAACCTTGTTAATTCTTGCTTCGCGCTAGAATGTGACAGAAAGTATAAGAGAGAGAGACAGGTGTACTGTATGGCGGAGATACGTAAAAAGAATTACATACTGAGTTGGAAACTGGAAGACAGATTGAGTGGGTGAAAAAAGTGAAAGTATGGGAGAAACAAAAAGAGAGCAAGAGAATTCATGTCTCCTCCACCTCCACTAGGCTGATCTTAGACAACCAGACTCTCAAGCTGCTCATTAGTAGCTCCACATCCCTCACGTTGAGAGTCCCCCTGAGTGTCGGACACACAGCTCTGCTTTAAAAAGCGCATGAAAAATTCATACGGCTGAGAGAAAATAGCCACCAAGAGACTGGTAAAATGGCTAGATTAGGGGCGAGAGCTACAATTTGGGGTGATTTTACTATCCGAACGCCAGCATGGAATCTCACTGGGTGAAGAAGGCAGGACATTCGTCTGTGCTCTTAGCAGGGAATTGAAAGACACTTTTTATTTATGAGTGCCTTCACAGGAGGATGAGCTTTTAAGAACCGTGATAGTATCTCTGGGAAGCAATCCGACAAATTGAGGAACGTTAGAGATTTACTAAGTAGAAGGATACCAAGGAGGAGATTGATGCGGAGCTTGGGTGAATTGTTGCCTCAGGTTAGTATAAGGCGCTAATGCCTGAACTTCATTTCAATTAAGCCAGTACTGACGTGACATTATCTATCAACCTTCCTCCATAAATAAACCAACAAACCCCAATATTCTCCTTCGTAAACAAAAGCGATGACTAAATTTAACATTTTCTCAAATGTCAACCGTACCCTACAAAGGAGCAACACTCTCCATCACATACAGGATGAACAGTCCAGCAATACCATTTTCTTTTTTTTCTTTTTTTCTTTTTTCCCCCCCAATTTTTGCCCGATTTTTCTCCCCTAATTTTGTTGTGTCCCATTCCTCCCAGTCACTAGGGGGCTCCCACATTAAGCTCAAACCGCCACTCAGTAGGGAGGGCCGTAGACCGCCCACGTGTTTCCTCCGACCCACGTGTTTCCTCCGACCCACGTGACGTCACCGACCATTTTTTTCGAACTTCTTGCTCACGCATCGTTGGGGGCGGGCGTAACACACTCGGAAGAACAGCGCTATCCGCTCCTTCCGTTTACGCGAGCTCACAGCCGCCCTTGATTGGCTTGTAGAGCCGTCGTTAATGTGGGAGCGCGAAGTACCTCTTATCCCTCCCCCCTGAGAGAGCTCGGCCAATCAGTTCGAACCAGCGATCTCCAGATGATAGGGCGAGCGCTTTACCACTGCGACGCTAGCAATACCATTTTCAACACTAATTCTCTCAAAAGCAACCAATATCAAACAACAACGTTCTCCATCAAAGGCATCCACGTTTTCAACACCAATCAATTTTCTCAAACTAACCACAACAATGATCAGGAAGCACCATGCAAAAAGCAAACGATTGAACACTAAACCACCTCTAAATCTTTGATTTATAGTTATAACGGTTTATGTTGACTTTGTAATTGTAAAACTGCAGAAAAAAGTCAATTCTGGCCACGACAGAAAGGCACCAGAACACCCAGCGCACCACAGCCAGGCCGAACAGACGAAGAGCACCCAGACCTCCAAACTCTTCAGATCCCAAATTGATCGAGTGCACACAGGACCCACCAGACAAACAAGTCCTTCCCATGGAGGCCCCGACCCACAATGCACAGCACTGAAGGGATCCGCTGCCATCGTTCCGGTGCCAGACACCACAATACACACCCCAGAGGCCCTGTGGAGTCGTGCCCAGAGAGACCAGAGCTGCCTCGGTGGCACGAGGGGAACACAAGTCCAGGGGGTTTTAATGTTAATGTTTTTAATGCTGATCGTTGTATATCCGATCTAGCACCACATATGAAAGTGATAAAGTCAGATCCATGTCGTGGATTTAAGTCACTCCTGATAATGAGATCATTTTCTTCTTCATAAAACAAAACCATATGCCATATGACTCACTTGACTCTTTGGGCAAAAAAAGTGAAGAAGCTAAATGTCTTTATTCATTCATATGGTTTCAAAGTGCTTTTTTTTCCACCTATGTTTCTTCACTCACATAGCCGTTACATCAGCCGAGGATGAGTCCATTTTCACGAACACAAATTGCCAATAAGATTAAAAATACCACGAGATTCAGCTGCCTTGTCAAAGTTAATGTGTTTTGCATAGAGCTTGGAGAACCAGAGCATGTGCTTTTAAAGAGAGAGAGAGAGACATGTGTAAATAATTTTGGGCAGTCCACAATATGGCAGCAGTATTACATAAGATCCACCTTTCAGTTCTGATAAATACATATATTTAAAAACGTTTTTGGAAATATCGTCCGGACATAATTTATGGGATTTTAAGAACCGCTTCAAATCTGTGTTTGGGAGGTCATGATGTCGATCTGATTCTGGTTTATAGGTCAGTCCATATTTAAGTAGATATAAATGGAGATAACTTTCTGGGAATGTTGCCAAGATGACCACCATGCGGAGAGACTTTACTAGAAGGTCTCTCATTAAATGC
Source organism: Clarias platycephalus (assembly GCA_030068275.1). NCBI lineage: Eukaryota > Metazoa > Chordata > Actinopteri > Siluriformes > Clariidae > Clarias > Clarias platycephalus. The sequence goes on along the minus strand of JAQQZT010000019.1, from coordinate 4,689,251 downwards.
TATACGCAGATGGCTTCAAAATGCTTCCCCTGACCTTTTGGAGGTTTGGGAAACTTTTCAGACACTTTATTTGACCTTTTGAGAGACAGACAGATTAGAACAGCTTAGTTTCAGTCTCTCCGTTTAGATAAAAAAAACAACATATCCTCCAGGGAGCGACGTTTGCATATCAAGCAAGGATCCCCAAAATCTCTTTATTATACTTGTTTATGACCAAACTGAAATGACTTTCATTCTATGAAATCTCAGACAAGGACATTTTTTCAAGGATTTGTCTAGAATGTGTCTCCAAGCCAGAATGGAGGATAGAAGTCCAAAATTGAAAACAGTAATATTTAGCCAGTCAATCTTGACACAACCATGGTGTCTAGCTGTCTAGTTTTAGGTTTCTGCCTTCGGCCAATCCGAAGCTCAGCCGAGCGAATGGGGATTTGTCATGAAGCACAGCAAGCCCTAAATCCAGCATCCTTCTGGGAGTAAAAGCCTGTCAGATAGAGAGATGCGGAAGATGAGAGCAGTGATGGGTGCCCAGAAACGAGCGAGTGAATGTGCAAGCATGGAGGAGGTGGAAGTAATTTGTGAGCGAGAAATTGCCAATTTGAGCCCGGTACCCTGGGATAGCTTTCCTGTTTTATTTTCTGCATTTTGCTTTCTGTAATGACGAGCATGACTGCCATTAGAGCATCGGAGCAGAACCTTAAAAAAAAAAAAAAAAAAAAGACACCTACAGAGAACGTAGCTTGTTTTATTTGTACGACAGAGAGCAGGTTTAATTTAAGGCGGAAGGTGAAGAGCACAGTGAAGTGATGTTGAGAACAGGGAGCGAAGCAAAATAACTCATCAGCATTTCAGCCTGGATCTTACTCCACCTCCGGGGACTCGTTGCAAGAAAAGCCATTATCCGTTTAATCCTGCCTGAATATCTGAAATCTCCCACAGTTTAAATTCATTATCCAAAAGAACGGAAGCATTGCAGAACAAAGAACAAATAAAGTATCTCCACCCAGGATGGAAACATCGCAGGTGATTTGTCGTGAGATGAGCACTGGAAAGGACATTGATTCAAAGCTTCACGGGACATATCATCTCATAGAATCCTATTACAATAAGAATGAGTCGATTTGCCCCTGACACAAGTCACTGTCAAGACAAGGATGTGGTGTTATCCTGTAATCTTTTTTTTCCTGAATGAGGTTTGAAAGACTTGAAACTTGTGTGCCTAAACCTTTTAAGCTTGGATAGATGCCGCACTTGACCTTTTAAGCAACCGATCTCCATTTAACAACCTGACCCATCCTGGTGATCTTCTTCTGGGTGGAGCTCTCATCACTTGGAAACCACTTGCTCCTGCTGAGGATGATCTCATACTGTATGGGCAGCCAAAAGATACATTTGAAGATGACTTTGGACCCCAATTGATATAAACAGATTTGCTACGACGGCCTTAGGACTGCAATTTTGCACTCAAATCTCCATTAGGGAACACTTCAACAAACAATACAATACAATAGACTTACTATTAAAACTATGGCGGCACGGTGACGTCTCTTCAATGCTATGATGTGTTGGGGAGGGAACCTTAAAACCAGAGACGCCACATGATTGGAAAAGATACTGTAGTTAGGAGAGTGGAATCTACGGTTGGCTTCAAGCTTGATTTGCTGGAGCTGGTGCTGGAAAGTAGGACCTTGAACAAATTCCGTCCATCAGGACTCAGTGTTCACATTCCTATTTAGTTATTCATCATGTACCCCAATCTGTCTTTACATTTCAGACCTGCAAAACTCGCTTTTGCACTACTGTCACTTTAATTGCTACGTATAATTCAATAATAAATAATAAAAATAAATAAAAATAAAATAAAAAACACCTGGATTTTCACTAGTCTGTCCACGAAATATTCATCCTCATGCGCCTACTGTATATTGTACACATATTCATCTCATTTTTTATATATACTGTATTATGATCCTTTTCTCTTAATCATTTATGTTGAAGAATGGGTAATCTCTATCTCCCCCTCTTTTTTCTTTTTCTTACCCTCTCCGCTCTATAAGACTGCAGTTGAAACTATATGCCTACGCTTGCAACAGGATGTTTCTTTAGAGATCAATAAAGTTACTATAAATCAATCAATCTATATATCAATCTATCTATTTATCAGTCAGCACTCTGGCCTTGCACCTCTAGGGTCAAAAGTTCGAATCCCACCTTCGGGTCTGTGTGCATGGAGTTTTCTTTCATTTTCTCCCCGTACTTGGTGGGTTTCCTCCAGGTACTCAGATTTCCTGCAGTCCAAAGACATGCAGAAACTGGCTTTTCCAAATTGCCCAAAGTGTTTGTTTGTGAGTTTGGGGTTAGTGTTAGCAATGGATTGGCACCCTGTCCAGGGTGTACCCCGCCTTGTGCAGAATAAGTGGTATAGAGAATGCGCGAGAGTCATGGAAGGTACAGTAACCACTGATAATCACAGTATTTGGTGTTACCCAAATGAGAATGAGTTCCCGTTTGAGTCTGGTTCCTCGAAAGGTTTCCTCCTCATGTTGTCTCAGGGGGTTTTCCTTGGCAGTGTCGCCTCTGGGATGTTGTTCTGGAATTGTAAAGCTGCTTTGTGACGGTTTCTTTTAAAAGAAAGTGAGGAAGAAAAAAAAACATTGACAAAAAAAAAAGGGGTTTTGTTGACTTTACCATTTAAAAAAAAAATGTCTGACCTTGTCCAGGATTTGCCTTGGCATACTGTAAGCCTGCACATTACAACATGTTTTCAACATCTACAGTAACTAATTAAGACCTGCATTTTAATGGAATTAACTAAAACTCCAAGAGAATAGATGCACACCAAGTTCAAGCTTTTCACCGTGTTGTATACCACTGAATTTGGAATTCCTGAAGCTAATACACAAATCACACCAAGGTCTATTAATATACAACCCACAATGGTGCTTTTATACTAATTAGGAAAATATGAAGTACGTGTTATGATATTAGATTCAGTTACTGAGTCTCTTATTAGAGTTTGTACAATACTATTAGAATATTGCATTTAAATTGATTCAGGTTTACCAGTACTTAGGGTTAGGGTTAGGCATGTACCATGTACTGTACCTAGTCCTTTTCCTGTTCTTCCAGCCTGGCTTTAAGGAACATCAGTCATCTTTTATTTCTTTTCTTCGCTCCCCCAAACCCCCCCCCCCCGGCCCCTCCGACACCTCCCCTCCCACTGCGGCAGCCTAGCAGAGCCATTTTTAAAATTTAATAAAATCAGAGTCTCATATATGGGATTGAATCTCACATGCAATAAAGCTCAAACTCTCCAGAGCATCCATCGTGTCTCCCCAATGCCAGTCTATGTCCTCACACCTCTGTTTCTCCCTCCATCTGGCAACAAAGATCCCACCAATGAATCAAGCTAATGCTTAAACTCTCGCTACTGCACACACTTACATTGATCAAAGCCTCATTCAGTGTTTTGTGTCTCTGTATTTACTCCTAAAACACTGTAAAGCCTAGATTTACAGCCCAGTAGGTTTGTTAGCATTAATCTTCTACTTCATTTATGAGCATACTGTATGTGTGCCAAAATTTAGGAAAAAGAAATTGTGAAAGACTCTGCTTTTCCATCAACTTATTGTTGGTTCAAGAAATCTTTTTCCATTTCACGCTCCAGTCTCCACGCTCTAATCTCTGCTCTTAATAGCAAAAAAATAAATCGTTAGAAAACAACCATCATAAGAGATTTCAGGTTTGAATCTATAAGCACCAAAGAAAACCAAAATGTGAAGTTGGCTAAAATGTGCCATTGTACAGCTGGTAATGGGCAATGGTAGTTTAGAAGTGAAGATCTTCGACTACTGCTCGGTAGATCATCAGTTAATCTTGAGCAAGGCCCTTTCCTACTTATAAAATGGACAAAAATGAGATAAGGACATCTGTCAAATGCCATGAATGGTTGGTGGGTAGTAGGTAAATGGAGATGTGCCAAATATACTTACTCCATCACATTATACTGTACACTGATTAGCCATAACATTACAACACAAAACCTTATGCCCAGTATTCTTTAGATTCCACACAGTGCCACCTAGACAGCTCTCGGCCCTTGGGGCAACACTCCACAAGACCACAATGTTGGCAGCAGATCCTTTGTTTATTCGACACATCCCATGGGTGCTCCATCGCATTGGGATCTGGGGAGTTTGGAGGCTGGGTCAGTGGCCTTGGGCTCTTTGCATGCTGAGTCCTGTGCACTGGGGGCTGTGGGTGATTTGGGGATTTTGGTACCTTTCTATTGTAGCCAGAATTTACTTTTTTTCAGCCATTTATAAGACATTGACTTTTCTGTGCGACTGGACTGGACGTGCTGGGATTTGGGTCCTGATGGCATGAATGAGCCTCGAGTGCCCATGGTTCTGTCACCAATTTACTGGTACTGTATATAAATCCTAATCAATATTAATGTGCTAATTATAGGTGGTGTTAATGTTATAGCTGATCGGTGTACATTAGTTAATTCATTACATACAACAAATGATAGTTTGTCCAAGTACTACAGTGGCATAGGTGGTATCTTAGAGGTAATTTTACATCATACATGCAAACTGGGCAAGGTATTTTAAATGAATTCCAAACCAAAACCAAGATAAAAGCCAATTAATGAAGATAATGAAGATATTATCCTACAGTAGATACTGCCTGAAGAAAGGTCTTCGATCTTCGGCAGAGGCTAATTTCTCCAGTGAGAAGGCAGAACACTGAAGCCTTGAGATCTTGATGATAATAATAATAAAACATCTTGCATTTGCTGAGAAGATAATCACAAGGCCTTATTATTATACCAAGTGATTTAGTATGAAAGGAGAACAGGAGTGAACCATGTACCGGCCCCTGAGTAACTCCCATAGGATAGAACTCAGAAAGAGGGCAGAAGTTCATAACATGACTTGGCATTCAGGTGTAATTCTGAAGCAGGGTGCATAGATAATATGGTTCAGAAACCCTGTATGCTTGAAATGCAAAGACTTTGGAATTGAATTCGTGCTGGACAGAGTGACCTTAGTAAAGGGACCAAATAAAAGAACTTCAAGATGTCATGACCTAGGCTTGTAGTTGCCAATAAGGTATGGTAGATGAGGACTGGCAAAAAAAAATAATAGAGAGTAACAGTAATCACATGTAGAAAAGGGACTAGGACTTATAGTATATACATATGGTTAAAAGAGATTGGAATCCTATTTTGTTATACAATTTGATCAAATAAATAATACTTGTCAATTAAATTGAATCTAAAGTGGTTGATAATGGTTATCAACTAGCGGTTCAGGTGCTCAATGTTTCCATCATCCAGGAAGAGATGTCTAACTAATCTAAAGAGATGTCTGCACTAATGAACAAGAGCCATGAGACCCGGTCACTGAGTTCATTGATTGAGTATAAAGTGAGAACTAGCACGGACCGAGAATTGACCCCTGAAGAATTCCCATAATGGTGTGAGGGAATGAACTGAAGCTTTCCACAGTAAGTGGTAGGATCAATTCTGTAAGTTCACTGAGAGCGATGTCAGTACAATTGGTGGGTGTCAAGAGCATCTGGTGTGAATGATAGCAGACAGGTCAAGGTGGATGACAGAAAAAGTGAGGATAATTACCTAGAGATTCGACAGGGGAAAGACATGACCATATGCGTGGTGAGAAAAACATTTCCCTTTCAGATATATAGCTATGTGATGCACTGCCGTCTGTGTTACCCAATGCAGTTCTTTGAATGACTAGATTGACCTCTGAATGAATCATGAGTGTTTTACATAACTGTATCTTTAGTACATATCGTTCTTACACTACCAACATTTCACCCTTTGAAATGACATCGTACTTTCCAAATGTGACTCTTGGATTTTTATTCAAGACCAGAGCATGAGTTGGACTTTATCTCACCGCACATTTTATACAGCGAACTCGTTAAATCATTTTTCGCGTCAGCTTGGTTATTTTTTTTATTATTTAAAGTAGCTAAATGTAATATACAGACTAGCTTGCTCCAAACTCTGCAGCCAGAAACAAGGAACATATTCCACATACTATTGTCACTTTGCTTCTTTCATTTCGAATTGATTTACCTTGACTTTTATTGACTGTTAAAGCTCTTAATGGGTTTAGTACCTGTGTACGTACATCTCAATTCATTTGACAGGCTGGATTCAAATTCAGCTTTAAGCTCAAGTTCTGTTTTAGGGTAGTTTTACTTTTAGGGTTAGAGATGGCATTTTTTAAATTATTATTATTATTATTATTATTATTTTACTTCTATTGTTTTTCCTGACTGTCATAACTTTTGCAATCCAGAGTTTGACACCCTGTCCATGGAGTAACCCGCCTGGAATACGTTCAAGGCCTGCGACCCTGCACGGGATAGGTATTATAGAGAAAGAGTGTGAGTGATATTTGACAGGATGATTTAAAATGTATTTTATTACACTATTTTTACTTTTATGATTGGTATGAAATTACTGCCTTACTGTAGGTATCTAGTGAGGTGCTATGGCCCGAAGTCCCTGATCGATACAAGATAATAATTAGCTTTCAAAGAGTTGAGTAATTTCATTTAACACTTTTCCCCTCGTACTTTTAATTTTATTCTTGCTTAAAGTCAGAATGTTTTATAAGTCAAAAAGAGCAGATTAATGCAAGCCTGCTCAATCGATATGCGTTATTAATGAAACCGGCTATTGTAAAATCTTTTAAAGCACCAGAAAAACTACTAAAATGATAATGACCATGAATAAAACTCCCTAGATTGGAAATACTCTAATAGTTATACTCCTGTTTCCAGTCTGCCCTGAGAAAATCAGTCCATTGAAATCACAAAGAAGCCTGATGGTTTCTTAAAATGGCATAAAACAATACAAGCAAGGATAAGCTCTAAGCTTAAGCTGTATTGAAGCTCTGTTTCACAGTATCAACCACTTATTATTTAAAAACAATGGAGAAAACTTTGTGTAGTCTCAGGAATGAAATTCATTCAATTAGAATCGAAATCAGTTTCTAGACAGCTGTGACATTTTCCATAATGCATGTAGCATTGATCTGAAACAATACTGGACCAAAGATTACTGAGGCTTTATTTGAGAACCCAATAGCATCATTCTACTACACTGTGTGTGTATCTTGGATTCCCTGGAGTTATTCGAAAACATTGACCAGTAAATTTAAAACCCCATAATCATCTTACATAAGTACGTAGCTGCAATCGAGACAAAAAAGCAACACTCTAGACAGACCCTGGTTCATATTTCTAGCATATTGTGCTTTCATTGCAGAATTGTGCTTAACAATCACGTTTATAAAAAAATCATTTGATTGTAGCGGATCACAGATGACCAACAACATATAACTTTTTTCACTGTGCCATAATTTATTCAACAAAAATCGAGCCAAAAAGAAAAGAAAAAAACATTTGGGAATACAAAGTACCTCCTTATTGTTACCATTGGAATTTAAGAGGGTAAGTTGCAGCCAGTTGCTGCTAATCGATGGCCCTTGATTAATTGATCGTCAGCTGTGTGCAGACCTCTATAAAATCAGAAGTTTTGGTAGTTTGCTGGTCTGGAGCATTCAACTGTGTGTTAACACAATGCCAAAAGGGAAAGACATAAGCGAGGGTCTTAGAGAAGCAAAGGTTGCTGCATCTCAATTTGAAAAGGGTTATAAATCTTCCCAGGAGGGAATGTCCCAGCACAAGGTCAGACCATGCAATGTTCAGACAAATAAAAATAAAAAAAGCTACATCCCAGACCATACAGTTCTCACTGAGCATGTGAGTCCATGACAGCACAATTAGAAGAAGATTGAACAAGTACTGTTTGTTTGGACTGGTGCCTCTTCTGTCTAAATAGAGCAAGGAAACACAACTGAGGTTCACACCATTGCATCTGAACAAGCAACACATAACTTCTGGAAACATTTCCTATGGACAGATAAGACCAAAGTGGAGTTGTTTGGCCTTAATGATCACTGCCATGTTTGGCAAAAACCAAACAGCATTTCAGCAGAAACACCTCATACACACAGTTAAGCACGGCGGTGGAGGAGTGATCATTTTGGCTTGTTTTGCAGCCACAGGACTTAGGCACCTTTCAGTCATTGAGTTGACCATGAACTTCTCTATATACCGTACCAGAGTATTCCAGAGGGAAATCTGAGGCCATCTGTCCGACAGCTAAAAGCTTGGTCAAAATTGGATCATGCAACATCCGAAACACACCAGTAAATGGCTGGAAAATAAAAGGTTTTGGAATGGCCTAGTCAAAGTCCAGACCTCAACCCAACTGAAATTACGTGTTCAGACCTAAAGAGAGCTGAACATAAGCGGATGCTCAAAAACCCCAATGAACTGAAGCAATGGCATAAAGAAGAATTTCCTCCACAACAATGTGAGAGAAAGTCATAGAGGAAACGATTAGTTTAAGTTATTGAAAAATGATTTGGAAAATGATTCTTGCACTATCTTAGATTATTTTATTGAGTTGTTACTCACTCATCGTCTACACCGTTTTTTTCCTGTATTGAGGGTCGCGGGGGGCCTGGAGCCTATCCCAGGGGGCTTAGGGCACAAGACGGGGTACACCCTGGACAGGGTGCCAATCCATCGCAGGGCAATTTGGGAATGCCAATTAACCTAATCTGCAGGTCTTTGGACTGTGGGAGGAAACCCATCAAGCACGGGGAGGACATGCAAACTCCATGCACACAGAGACAGGAATCGAGCCTCGCCGGGAATCGAACCCGGACCCTGGAGGTGCAAGGCGACAGTGCTAACCAGTTGTTACTAAAATACAAAACAATAACACATTATTACGAGCACATTATATAAACCTGTGATTTGACTTGCAGCCAGAACTACCGTTAGAGAAAATTAATTAACACCAATAACCGTCAAGCTTTTAACAGCTCTATGGTATTATGTACCTTACTATTTAATGTTGAATGTTACGTCCTCAGTCACTGAGCAAACAGACCTGTAACTGATCCGTTTCCTTAATCATGGAGCAAAGTGTCAATTGTGGATCCATCATGAACTACATCACTGACTTTAAAGGTCACGGAGCTGAAGGTTGGATACAGGAAATATGTGTTTCAAAGGCTTTTATGTTCAAAGGACAGGCGACGAAAGGAGGATGGGGTCTATCTACAGATCGGAAAGACATGTCCCTTGATGCATTCACGCGTTTTTGAGTATTATAGTAAATAACACAATAGGATACAGTGCCATGCAAAACTATTTATACCCTTGAACTTTTCCCACATTCTGGTATGTTACCACCACAAAGCGTATTTTATAGATTTTCTTTTTATTGTGACGTGGAGGGAATTTTTTTTTTTTTTTACAAATAAAAATCTGAAAACTGCGATAGGCATCTGTATTCAGCCCCTTTACTCTGGTACTCTTAACTAAAATCCAGTGTAAACAATGGCCTTCAGAAATCACCTAGTTAGTTAATAGAGTTCACCTGTGTGTAATTTATTCACTTACTCACCGTCTATAATGGTTTAACCTGTATTCAGGGTCGCAGGGCCCGGAGCCTATCCCAGGAGCCTTAGAGTACGAGGCAGGGTACCAGTCACACACTACAGGAAATTTTGGAACGCAAGTTAGCCTAATCAGCATGTCTTTGGACTGTACGAAGAAACCAACCCGGAGGAACCCAAATTATCAGTGAAAATTCTAAATACTATTGATATTCGACCAACTGACATGTTGGTCATGTTGACATCCTGCCATGTTAGAACTTTATTATCGTGTAAGCAAACATTAGCAGTGACGATTTTGAATATTCTGATAATGATGAAAATTCTCTCAGAAATCTTTTCCTTTAGTACGTTACAGTATATAACCTTATTACTGAATATTAGCCATGAAGATTTTTAATATCATTCCGGTTGTGAAAATTCTCTCCGAATTTTTGTCAGTTTGGTTCATTACTGTATATAACCATGTTAGCACAGAAGATTCTCAATATTATGGTTATTAGAAAAACGTTCCCCGAAATCCTATCAGGTTAGAATACACGGCCTTGTAGAAGCAAATATTAGCAATGAATATTTTAAATAGTGCACTGATTACAAATATTCTGTCAAAAATCCTGCTAATTTAGTACATTTATAAATTAGCAAATATTATCAGTAAAACTATTGTTTATTATGCTGATTATGAAAATTCTCCTGTAAGTGCTGTATGAGTAATACATCATATATTCTTGTCAGTGATTGTTATCAGTGAAGAATATCATACTGAATAATCTTTTCAGCAAATGTTAGCAGGGAAGATTTGGAATATTTTGGAGATTTCGCAACGTTTCAGACATCCTGTCATGTTGGGATATTACAGCCGTGTAAGCAAATATTAGCAGTGAATATTTTAAATATTATGGAAATGATGAAAATTCTTTACGAAACCCTGTGATGTTGTTGCATTACATAACCGTGTTAGTAAGTAAAAGTTAGCAGTTGTGATTTTGAATATTATGGAGATTTGACAAAATTCTCTCAGATGTCCTTAGGATATAAGATTATGATATATATATAGATATTATTATTAAAATTCGCTCAGAAATTCAGAACGATTAATACCTTATATAGCCTTGTTAGCAGATTTTAGCAATGAAACATTTTGAATATTACGCTAATTATAAAAATTCTTTCAAATCCTGTCAGTTTAGTAATTTTTTTTTGATATATGCATGAATTTTTTACACTGTTTTATGTATAGCGATGACAAACAGCTCTACCTCAGGTAGTGAACAAATATGACACATGATGATTAAGATCATCATGATTTTAAAATGAGCCTTGAACTCTCAAATCAGGGCACAACGTTAGCAGTGAAGAGTTTATACATATTTTTGTTTTTCTACTACGGGAAAGTTTGAAGCTTAATTGCCTTGTTAGCAAATCTTTTAAGAATACAGATTATAAAAATTTCAAAATTCTCTCAAAAATCCAGTACGGTTAATATACCGCCTATAGGTTAATATACCTATAGGCGGTTAATATACCGCCTATATAATATTCCAAAAAAGAAAAAAAGCCACCATTTCAGAAGGATCTAGCAAAGAAAACAACTAAAGAGATTTGAAATCACTGGAACTGGGTTAAGAACACATTATAAAAACTTCATGGATGGAGATGACTTAAACACTTGGTGAAGTTGCACAGTAATAATTATGTGTAATAGTGAAAGTAAGAGCATTTCCATATACACACAATCTGATGAGAATTCAGAATTGGAACTAAACAGCTGTGTGTCCATAAGGAAACCATGTTATGGGGCAATAAAATGGATGACCAGGTTCTCACATCTGTGGGGTTTCTTCCCTGATGGCACAGGCACGTTCCATAACTCGTACATGAGTGCAAATGAGTGGCTCTGGAAGCATGAGGAATAATTTTCACACGTGAACTGGCCACCAGATTGTGTCTTGTAATCAAAGCCAATGGTGATTCCACTGAAGTGTGCAAGTGTACATCATATAGCCTTGCAGGTATTAGCAACGATGATTTTGAATATTATTTAAATGATGAACATTCCTTCTGAAATTTTGTCCCTAATTAAATTTAACAATGAAGATTATAAACTATTATCTATTATAACGATTTCCAAAATCTTCTCAAAAATCCTGAAAGTAAGCTTAAAAAAACATCCTATGCAAAAGACACATATTCCTTATTACATATCTTCATCTCTGACTCACACACACACACAAACATCTGGGCAGATGTGGCAGATACAGTAGAAAATGAGCCTGTCAGTGAGAAGATGCCCTCAGGGAAGGATAACAAGAACTGAAGAGCACATCCACTATGTCCCTTCATTTCAGACGTCTAATTCTTTTGGAGATGCTCTCTGGACACCTCGCCGGGACACGGACAGTTTTATTGAATTGCAGTCCCTGAATGACCGCCGCCTGCGCTTGAGCTGCACTCCGAGGAGAGCGATGGCTGACACTGTTTCTCAGTCAGCAACAATTTCATTCACGGGACGTCTCAGAGGACGAAACCGAGCTATTATCAACCGCTTGGACAGACGGTCCGAAGCTAAAAATGGTGTGCGAGGAAATAGTGGCAGAGCTGTGGTAACTGTTATTTATTCAGAACCTTTTACTTTTACACTTAGCTGGATGCCCTACCTGTCTGCATGGTTTCATTTCCGATAGTCGTGTCTTATCAAGGAAAAAAAGGAATGAAAAGACAGTGAGAGCATGAGAAAAGAAAAACAGCCACTGTCAACTGTCAATAGATTTTGATCATTGTTAGCAATAAATTCTGCGGAGGAGGTACTGTACTGCTGCCTGGCTTTTTGTGTCCTGCTTCACCTGATTTCGAGGCAGGCGTTTGAGTGATGTCAGTTTTTTAAAAAAAAAAGTAACTGGCTGGGTCTAAAAATGCATGCATTTTTTACACTGTTTTATGTTTGGCGGTGACAAACAGCTCGACCTCAGGTTATGTTCTGAAAAAGTGAAAAAATATGATTAAAGTAAGCCTTGAACTCTCAAATCATGGCAAACCATTAACTTTTCACATTGTCACATGGCCTAGCTTTGAGGACCTTCTGATCAGGAACTCAGAGACATCCAGCCACCATTGAACCACCACTGTTGCACTTATTTTTATCTAATTAACACATTTTTATAAGTATCATGAATGGAGGCTTAAAACCAATTGACAGGCCTCCGAGTGGCGCAGTGGTAAAGTGCTCGTCCTATCATCCGGAGATCGCGTCTAGAGAGAGCTGATTGGCCGAGCTCTCTCAGAGGGGAGGGATGAGAGATACGGCTCTACAGCCAATCAGGGGCATCTGTAAGCTCGCCCAAGCGGAAGGAGTGTATAGTGCTGTCCTCCGAGTGTGTTACGCCGCCCCCAAGCGAGCAGTTTGAAAAGTCGGCTGGCGTCTCGTGGTTCGGAGGAAACATGTGATAGTCTTCGGCCCTCCCGACTGAGTGGTAGTAGTAGCTTAATGTGGGAGCCCCCTAGTGACGGGGAGGAATTGGACACGACTAAATTAGGGAGAAAATCCCGCCAAAAATAAATATAACCAATTGACATTTACAGACGACTGCAAGCACAGTACAGTGATGAGACTCTTAGACGCAGCAGGGACCGGGGATAGGGTCCGTCCATGTGGCATCCGACACATTGGGCGAAAGGATACCCTTTCTGTGGCAATTACTTATTGCCAACTCGACACTGATTGTAGCTGAGCACTTGCAGGTGAAGGATCTTGCTCAAGGGTCCAACAGTGGTAGCAAATATGTCTGCGGGAACTGTACACACAATCACAAACACCACTTGCACATTACACAAACTCGGATGGAAGTTATTGCCACGTCCCCGTACATCGCTCTGAGCCATTTCCACATGTTCGGATCATTACGGATTTCCTGAGAGGCCAGCGTTTCAGACATGAAGCCGAAAGAAAGACCTACCTTGATCGTATCCAAGCACTAGTGAAACCCTGGGAAAAGTACATTAGTGTAGCAGGGGATTACGTAGAGGAATATAGGGCGTACTCTCCAAACTGTGTTTCTGTTGCTCTTCACAAACCAAAGGCACAGTTTGACTTGAACTCGTGCACTCGTAAAAACCTTTAGGGCATAGTGATCAGTTCAGCAGCTCATGATACTGAAACAGTGAAGACAAGAATAACAGATGCATTACTGGCCGTGACTGAAGAGATGTTGAAGAACGCATGGCTTCAAATCACTTGGATTCTCAATAAGCCACACAGTATGATTGTACTTAGTTTAGGTTTGGTGCAGTATATGTTTTACAAAGCGTTTATGCTCACCGTGTACATTTCACAACATTTTATTAGGCAACCAGCTGAAAGGAAGAAGCGGCAGCGGCGTGGAGACGAACTGTACCTGATTTTTCTACGTTACTGCTATACAATATGACTCAGGGGTAAAAAGAAAAGCACTGACAAAGCATTGCTTCGCTGTTATTACTAGCGCGTCACATCTTGTTTATCTTTAAGCCCACGTGTTTCTGGCCAGACCGAAAAATAATCGGTTTTGCTCTTTCAGTTATGCGATGAATACTTCTTCAATCTACTATTTTTTAAAAGTTTCATTTAAAATATGTCTTTGGTATCACAATTCCTAAGGTATTCCCTGGGTTTAGTATTTATTTTGACACAATTTCACCAACAATTTATGCAGCCATCCACTGGGGCATCATGTCCTTCTGTACGGACATAGTGATCAACCTCAAGCTCCCCTGTGGACTAGACAACAAAAAAAACGCTTAAAGGGCACCTATTGTGCAAAATTAACTTTTAGTCATTTTTAGACATTCAATTGGGTCACCAGTGTGAGTAAACAAACAAAAACATTCCCTGCTTATTGTATTGGCCAGTGCTTAAACAAGCCAATTAGATTTTTCCCACTGTTGTGACATCACTTAAGAAAATACGCCTCCCCAGCTACGTTGTTCTCTGGAGAGTAGCTTATTTACATTATCAAGACCTGTGTTAACTTGGTAACGAGATATGGAACCTTTAAAATCCTGACATCTCTTCTAGCTACAGTATGTCAACTCCATTTTCTTGATAGTAAATGGTGCTATTGCGGCATTACTGGAACACTTTAGAGTCTGTGCAAAAGCAGAAAGAAAAAACAAGGAAAAAGAGGTAGAAATTGTCTGTGTCTTAAAAAAACACAAACAGTAGAGGTCAGGCGGCTTGCATGAAAATGATTTATCCGTAATAAAAAAACTGAGAACGTATTTGCATCCTTGGGAGATGCCTGGAGTTCAGCTTGCATCAGTCTTCCTGATCCGAGCGTCAAGCTGCAGCTACTGCGTCAACACAGGCGTGCCATGAATGGCCACAAAGAACGTAAGGAAGTATTGTATAAACCAACTGGAGTGTGTGAGCTTTTCTTTCCATCTGGATGACAGAAGAAGAAAAAAAAAAAGCAGCATCCTGAGTCACAAGTCCTCGAGGCAATGATGAGTAAAAATTGAGATCAAGAGCATGTAAAATATTTGTTAAGTAATCTGTCCATCCAGAAACAATGCCGTGGGTATAGTCTGCTACAGTACGTATATGTTCTTTCTGAGCATCACTGAGTCATGCCTTTTTTTCTTTTCTTTTTTTTTTTTTAAACCTCAAATGAGCTCAGCAGAATCGTAAAGTTAGTGCTTGTTCTTTTCCCAGGTTTGTGTTTTTATTTACAGCGTGGAGCCGGTATGGTCACCCAGACCAACACCTGAATCGTATCTGATTCCGACCTTAAGCAAAATGTACGGAAGTTTGGTTGCGAGTTTGAATTGTAAATGAGGCACAACCACTGAGCTTCTAGAGATACTTAAGGTCACAAGTCTGATTTGCAATTGAAAATGCAATAGGCAGGGAAAAAAATGCAAAAAAAACAAACAAAAAAAACCTCTTCTAAACTACTAGGCAAAAGGCTTGACCAATTTTTTCAGATTCAATGAAATAAAATTACGTATGTGGATTATACATTGTTAAAGAAATGGGAACAACCTCAGCAGCAGCCTCATTTCCCCTCTCGTCTGTTCCAACCAATCAGCGTTCAGCATCGCCAGTGTACTCATCACCAGCTGATCATCTGTCATCATCTGCACCTGCATTTTTTTTTTTTCATGTTCAAATGATTCAAACTGTAGGTCACAGTGTGGCTTAACAAATAAAATAAAAATAATTTTTTTGAAACTGCTCAGGTACTGGGATTGGAATGAAAACGAGAGACTTGAAAACTTGGAAAGAATGAAAGCCACAAAAAGTCACTATTTCTCAAAACTGCATTACAAAAATACAAGAAAGTCTCTTTGGAGGCAAAATTTGAAGAAATGATAAGGTGCAGAAGCATTTTGTGCAATTCTGTATATTGTACATATTTGTAGTAATTACAAAATAATTAATTTGTCAGGAATCTGGTGAAGTTATTACTGCTTGTTAATTAAAGTTTGGTTTCGGATCTCTCTGACAGTTGATGTTAAGAATCATGTCATTATATATTGAACATACTATTATTATTATTATTATTATAACAGAAGACATCAAAGTCAAAAGAATGTATTAAGCACAGATAAACGTTTTAGAGAAGGTCAATGTTAGCAGCTGCACAAAAACACACATCTAGGACATATCCATGAGCAGGCTCTTGCACCAACTGCAGGCATCTTCACTGAAGCAGCTCACATCACCACTCACATCCGTCCTACGCATAGACATCAGGTTTATTAAAGACTGAGCATGTTGAAAGGACAAGGCCACTGACACCTCGGACCCTGCATTGCAATTAACCCTAGTGGCCGCGTTTCGACTGGCATGCCATTCGTTCCGCATCAAAATTTCACACGCACGCTTTCGAGGGCTGAGAGCGGAATTACGATCAGGAGGTAGCGCGACTGCTAGCGGCTCCCCGACCGGACACGAGCCATTGAGCCACTCCAGAACGGATCAGCGGCGCTGCATTATTCATCTTTCTCGTGCGCATGGGAGTCAAGGACGAAGGGGTAGACTGCGCTGCGCTCCCCAAAGGCCCGAGATTTTATGATAGTGAGGCGTATGCCACATTAGTGCAACTTATCTAAGATGTGCTGTCCTCCCTGAGCTTGCTCATGCATGCATGCTGGGATATCTTTTGTTCTTAATAATAAGCAATACTGTCT
Organism: Clarias platycephalus; assembly: GCA_030068275.1. Taxonomy (NCBI): domain Eukaryota; kingdom Metazoa; phylum Chordata; class Actinopteri; order Siluriformes; family Clariidae; genus Clarias; species Clarias platycephalus. The sequence goes on along the minus strand of JAQQZT010000019.1, from coordinate 4,672,563 downwards.
CGATGTGTTTCTATAGCTGCAGCTCCGATAATAGTTTCATCTGCAAAGATTATATTTATGCTGTTAAGTTATAGGTTTTATTTGTATCCTTTAATGTTCTGCTCAACTTTTTGGTAACGCATAATGTAAAGAATGTGTTACGTTAACCAGATTGAGTCATCTCTACCATACGGTTGAGGTGGATGCAAAAAATGGCTTTTTAATTCAAATATTATGATGACAGCTAAAGTAGGCCACACAAAGAGAAAGAGAGGTGTCTCAGGCTAGAACGGCTTTCATTTCATTTTTGATTCGATTAAAAAAAAAACGTTAATCTGTCGAACATAGCCAGTTTGCGCCAAATGGGTGAGATATGACATGCTAAAAAATGCCTTCTTAATTGCTTTAAATATATCTAAAATGGATCTTATGCCCAAAAATATTTGTGCTGCTGCACCACCACATTTGGGTTTCTTTCGAGTTCACCTAGATTTATTTACATTTTTAAATAATTGTGTGGTATAAGAGGTGTACAACATCCAGGTGTACCCGCTTTGGTCTACATGACCTTAATCGGTAATGATTTTCCTGAAACAGCATGCACCGAGTGTTTTACTCCTCTTGCTTATCAATACCTCTTGAGATCAATACCATTGCATTGTTGCAGATACAGTACAGTATGACATTTCCTCATAATAATGCAAAACATCAGCAGCTGTCTAAAGAAAATCGTTTTTTATATATCTTGGAAAGCATAAAATAAAATACATTAAATTTCGAGTCAGGGTCATTACACGCTATTACGGTATCTGTCCTTAAATCTCATTCCTATTTGAGATTTACTTGGATATATCAAAATCCAGATCTTTTCTCTCTATATATATACAGTATATATATATATTTAAATAGGTACAATAAGCTTTTTTCATCAAGTTTTATCAAGATGTCTGCAGTAACTCTACCGTGGCTGAAGGGTATGAAGAGAGAAAAAATACCAGAAGAGCCTAAGAAAGCTAAATAAAAACCCCACAATGGGCCTGTGGTTCATATCTGACCTTTCTCTGTAACCCATACTAAGCAAGAATCCATATTTATCCGAGCTCAATAAAAACCCAGGAGAAAAACACAGCTGGAAGTGTTGAGGAGAGCAAGTGCTCGACGGATGAAATTCTCAGAAAGCAGAGGGGGAAAAAAATTTTAATACCTAAAAATTACACAAAGACGTTTAGGGCAGTTAGGCGAGACAAAGAAAGGAGGAGAAGGAGAAGAAGAAGAAGAACGAGAGCACGGAAAGAAGAGATGGCAGGAAAGAGAGAAACACACAGGGAGAAACAGAGGAGTGTGTGTGATGGAGCCTGGGGCCAAAGCAGTGCTAGCGGTGTTAATGACACACAGCCAGAACACCAGACTAGCAGCAACAGTGTGTTTATTCCCAGAGCCAACACACACACACACACACACACACACACACACACAACTTCAGGCTGATAGCAAAAGCATACTTTATGCCCTAACCTCCTTCACTACCACAAAAGAAAATAGGCCACACAAAGAGAAAGAGAAAGTGAGAAACTGTAAAAGAGAGAGAGAGAGATGTCTGTGATCTGTCCGTCATTGTATCCATCCAGCCATCCATCTTCAACCGCTTATCCAAAGTCGGGTCGCGGGGGTAGCAGTTCCAGTAGGCAACCCCAAACTTCCCTTTCCCCAACCACCTCAGTTACAGTAACTCTGACTGGGGAATCCCGAGGCATTCCCAAGCCAGTGTGGAGATCTCTCCATTTAGTCCTTGGTCTGCCCTGTGGTCTCCTTCCAGCTGGACATGCCAAGAACACCAGAAAACCCAGCTACCCTTCTGAGAAAACCCATTTCGGCCGCTTGTATTCGCGATCAACGCCGACCCTCCCGTCATCCTCCAGCTCTGTCTCTGCAACAGAGGGTGAATCAGTCGGGTTCAGGAGTTCCTCAAAGTGCTCTTTCCACCGCCCAATTACCTCCTCAGTCGAGGTCAGCAGTGTCCCATCCTTGCTGTACACAGACTGGGTGGTTCCCCGTTTCCCCCTCCTGAGGGATGGTTTTCCAGAAGCACCTCAGTGCCGCCCAAAAGTCCTACTCCAAGGATTCTCCAAGCTTCTCCCACACCCGCTGCTTTGCCTCTGCTACCGCTGCTGTCCTTCGAGCCCGCCGGTACCTTGCAACTGCTTCTAGAGTCCCCCAGGATAACATATCCCTGTAGGACTCCTTTTTCAGCCGGACAGCTTCCCTAACCACAGGTGTCCATCACACACAGGTTACCGCCCCTTGAGGCACACAGAACCTTAAGACCTGCAGCTTCAGCAATAGAAGCTTTGAACATTGACCACTCTGATTCAATGTCCCCAGCTCCTACAGGGATGCTGGAAAAGCTCCGCTGGAGGTGGGAGTTGAAGGTCTCTTAGACAGGGGCCTCCCCTAGACGTTCCCAATTCACCCTCACTACCTGTTTGGGCTTACTAGGTATGTCCAGTGGCCTCCCCTGCCACCTGACCCAACTCACCACCAGATGGCGATCAGTTGACAGCTCCGCCCCTCTCTTTACCCAAGACATATAGCCTTAGGTCAGATGATACAATCACAAAATCGATCAATGACCTTCGGCCTAAGGTACTCTGGTACAGTACCAGGTACACTTACTGGATGAGCATTCGGTGCAGACAGTGAATACACCATGGATGGCATAACCGGCACCACGTACACACAGAGTCAATTTGCATAGGAAGCCAGAGATTCCAGAAGAACTTTTGAAACTGCACAGAGCTCAGGATTGAACCAGAGACCCGCACCATGACGCCTAAATGAATTTGCCAGGTTAAGATGTAACGTTGGAGACATAACATTCTTGCAACATTTTTTTTTTTTTTTTATGACTACGGTCAAGCAGTGTCCTCAGAATTTCCAGAACGTTAAAAAAAAAAATATATATATATACTGCATGCTTAAAATCATCATCATGAGTTCTTAAAATCAGAACATTCAGAAATATTAACCTAAAATGGTTAGCTACTGTTCAGTTGAAGTGGAAGTGACAGGAAGTTGCTAAGAGGAGCTTGAGTGAGAAGCATGTGCTTATACGAGTGGGTAGAAAATCAATAATCGACACAAGCAGGGCAGAAAATTTCCAGTGGATTGAAACACAGCCCAAATGCCGCGATGTGGGAGTTAATGCCATGCAGGAAAAAAAACAAAAAAAACAAAGCAGGGGGTGAAAGTTTCACATGGCTATGACTGTTCATACTGTATATACGTGTGTGTAACCTTAATTAACTAAGCGTGGTTGTGAGGCTGCGCAGCTATCATTGCTGAACACACACTCATCACTCAATACAGGCTCTGACCCACTCGCTGCCATGTGACTTTCCTCTGTTGCCATAGTTACAATACAGTGCCCTGCATCAAGCAGTGGACCTGGGCACCCTTGGAAACACAGGCAGGCATGGAGTGTGTGTGTGGTCCGGAGAGAAAGACAGACGCTCCGCTGCTATTGCTGATGCATTAACTGTCGTTAGACCTTAATTCCTCCTGGATCGGCTTGTTACCACAGGGGCAAAACAGAACAACAACAACAACAACCAAAAATAATAATAATAATCGGAAAAAACAAAAGATAAATGAACGCTGAATAATTCAGCTGCGGTTCCACTTCAGAGTCACGCAGGTTATTCTCCCTCGAGGTAAACCTGAACATGAATGAAGGAATAAAAGTGAGGCTGCTGTTATTTGGAAGCACACTTCATAGAGAGTGTGTGTGTGTGTGGGTCTTTGTATACTTCCATGCCACCTATTTCACACCCAAGGCTGCTTAACAAAGACGCAAATTAAAGTGGTACATGCAGAAGCGTGGCTCGGGCGTAACAATTAATGAAACTAAACATTCAGGCCTTAGAGGCGTGTATAACACCTAGGGTCTGCTCCAGACAAAACAAGACAATGGTATGGGAGCTGAATTACAAACACACGCTGAAGGCTAAATAGCTCTGAAAGGGACACTTTGTGTGTCAAACTGTAGCACTTTGTGTGTTCGCGTTTAGAGAAAATTAAATGGTGTCTTTTACTTATTGGCTGAGAGTTTTTGGTTAGTGTTCGCTCTGATACTCAGGATACAGTGACACCATTTAAAGGTTCGAATTTCTCATGACTCCAATAACCTCAACCATGCTGAACTTTCCTTTCCATAAATACTAGGAAGTGCAACTAACAGTTGGGTTCGTTGAAAAGAAAAAGAAAAAACGAGTATGTCTATGTTGAGTAGGGTTGGGTATCGTTTGGGTTTTTTTTCGATACCGGTGCCAAATCGATACTTTTAAAACGGTACCGATACTGAACCTGAACCGATACTTTACAAAAGTCACAAACTTAGTTGTTGCAATCACGCACATCTCGGATGGTTTCCGCATTTCCTGATGACTTAAATGGACGGTAACATTACTGCAACAATGTTTTGGATTTGTATTATCAAAGCTTTCCGAAGTTCTCAAGATTTTTCTAATTAAGGAAATAAATTATTTTTCCGAGCATTTCTGACACCCCATGAATGCAGTATTTAAATTTTACTAGCGATCATGTGTGTTGATGAATCGGGTGCTTATTACAACTGTGTCATCATGACTCCAGAGAACAAATATCTCAATCGACAGTTCAGGCATTTAAGTGGCACCGAAATTCGCGTCCTGTTTCGGTCCGGTACATACCGGTTTTATAGGTACCGGTGCCGTATTAGCACCGGTTTTCGGTACCCAACCCTAATGTTGAACTAATTAAATGGGATGAGTTTTATTGTAGTTATAGCAGAACATAACATTCAGATGTTTAATGTAAACATGAAACGAAGCGCTTGACCTGTCTTTGCATAATTACATGAACGAACAGGTGCACCTGAGGCTGGCAAGCATTCAGGTACTTCATTAACATAATGGTTTGCTTTTAAACACTTTCTCTAAAGGCTTAAATACTGCACATTTGCTGTTTTTATGTTTTCAACATACAGCATATAAATATACTGTAGCTTTTTTTTCTCCAAGTCTTGTCTTTATTTAAAGAGCCGCTTAATGAAATAGAAGTTTATTAATGAACATTAGAAGGAAGGCTAATTAGGAACATACTGTATGGAACAAATAATATGCTGGATACACTGCTGCCTTTAACTGTCAGATTTATCCGTGGAGCAGATCTGATTCGGAGAAGTGCACCGACACGTCTTTACAGTCCAGCAGTTTCCAGGCACCCTACAGAGTGCTGAATCGACAGCACAGTAAGGACATCTGAGACTTATAAACACAGGGTAAATCACACACATGAGACAACTCCAAGGCACAGCACTAAAACTGGAAAACTGCAAGTGAAGAAAAAGGAGAATCTGGACGAGGGTTTGGATCAGGGGGGCGTTTTTGGTGGATCTTATGGCGACTGTTCATTAAGATCATTATTATTGCAGCTTGTCCAACCCTAACCATAACTCTAGTGACCTAAAATCATTTTTGTCGCTTTTTTAAACGATGGAATTTGCATTTTTCTGGAAACACCTTCTATTTAAATGTTTTTTGCTTAATAGCTTATTTTCTACATTTTAGAACAATACTGGAGATTTCAAATCTACTATCTATCTATCTATCTATCTATCTATCTATCTATCTAACGCAGGTCAGCTGTTCTGGAGTAGTTCTTGCAAGAACAGTATTGTGTCAAGTGCATTTCCAAAACCCATCAAGCACCATGATGAAACTGGCTCTCATGAAGACCTTCCCAGGATGACAAGAGCAAAACTTACCTCTGCTGCGGAGGAGAATTTCATTTAGGCCTTGTTCACCCGGGCGTAAAATTTTTGGATAAACGAACGCGCTCTGAACGTTCTAGACGTTTATGTTGCGTTTTGTAGCGGCGCTCGATTGACTTCTACACTGGCGTTCGT
>JAQQZT010000019.1:4653143-4666540 GCA_030068275.1 Clarias platycephalus | reverse complement strand
AAACGCACGTCACCAAAGCCCGTGTGAACACTCTCACTGACTCCTATGTGTAGAAAACCCTCGCCGCTTCATCCGCGTTCACCGGACGCTACGAACGGCAGAAAAACACTCGATTTCAACGCCCGTGTGAACAAGGCCTTAGAGTTACCAGCTTCGGAAATCACCAATTAACAAACAGCACCACAGAACATGGAAGCACTACTGCATCTGAACAAACCAGTAGGCTACTGGAACAGAGTCCTATGGACATCTGAGACTAGAGTGGGGTTGTTTGGCCTTAATGCCCAGAAAACCAAACAGGATTTCAGCAGGATGGGTGATGATTTGGGCTTTTTGTGTTTTTTTGTTGTAAACCTCTGCTATACCAGAGTATTACAGAGGCAAATGTGAGGACATCTGTCCGAAAGCTAAAGCTTGGTTTAAATTTGGTCATGCGAGATCATGATAATCCAAAGCACACCTGAAAATCTGAAAAAAGTAAAAGAATCAAGGATTTGGAATGGCCTAGTCCAAGTCCAGACCTCAACCCATTTGAAATGCTGTAGAGAGACCCAATTATGCAAAGAAGAATGGGCCAAAATTCCTCCACAGCAATGTGAGAAACTGATAATATCATACAGGGAACAAGTACTTCAAATTATTGCAGCTGAAGGTGGATCTACATGTGTACAAGCTATTTAATCATGGGGTACTTAGTACTGCCAATGTTATATTTTGTTCATTTTTGTTTTTTTTGTTTTTTTTGTTCTTGAGTCACGACAGTGGCTCTGGCCCCTCGGGGCGTGGCTCTGCAGGACCTCTGGTGGTGAGCTGTGGTGTTTGGCCCCAGGACATTGGCAGCAGGTGGTTTGGATGCTGTGGGTGTTCTGGTGCCTTTCTTTCATGGTCAGAACCGACTGTCCTGATTTCGTCCTCAGGGTCACGGGTGAGCCTTGAGTGCCATCACCCTGTCACTAGTTTGCTGGTGTATATATATTGTACATACACACGGAGATACAGTTTAAACGCAATCTCAGTCACACTCACTCACTTAGACAAACACACACTCGCTAACACACACACACACACACACACAGCCCACTCATACTTGACTTGTTCAAGCTTTGCAAACAAACAAGTGTACACACACCACCCACATAATGTCCTCACTCGCACTCATACACACAGTCGCACTCACTTACTATAACACGCACATTCACACACACAAACACACACCATGAATATGCATTAGGCTTTAGATGCCAGCAAATTAAGCACTGACTGGCCTTCCTCTGCATCCACCCACCTGTGTACGCACACACACACACACACACACACACACACACACACAGGTCTCTAAAACACATATTGTAAAGCACTGTGCAAACAGAACATGATGTCTGACAGGTTGTTAGCACGAAGCTTCAGCAGGTGTGCTCTACTGCACGATAAGTAACACATGCTTCTAAAGACTTTGAACACCATACAGGACTAATCATCTCTGCACTCTTACTGTGTATGTGACAAATAAATTCGAATTTGAGACGAGGTGATTGTTGTCACGTTTACTACGTAAATCACAGAGGTATTAAAAGTATTAGAACCGTGAGTATTACCTACTTAGCTTATGATTCCAAATGTGTTTATGACACCACCTTGCTAATAACAACCATACTTAGTTAAACTAGCTAGCTAATTGTTTGCAATGCTACTGCCTTGCTACATTGTATGTAGCTAAGCTAAACGCAGAAATATGCGTTTTTTACACAATGTCAACATTTCAGCATTGACAGTCACAACACGAATCTTGAAAAAGTTTTAAGTAAAAATAACCTCAGGCGTTCCATTATCCATTTTTCAGACAAAACGTTATCATAGCAGGCTAACACTGCTACACTGCTAATAATGAAGGGAAGTTAATTCATATGGATAGTTTGATGTTTGTTTTAGGGTTTTCAGTAAAAAGTACAGTTTTTTGGGGGGGAAAAAATGTTTTCTCCATTTTAGCATTAATAATTTTAATTTATTTTGTGGTGGCACCGTGGCGTAGCGGTTAGTACTGTGGACTCGCACCTCATGGGCCAGGGCTTCAATTCCCATCTGTTCTCTTCCTGTGCTCGATACGTCTCCTCCAGGTACTCTGGTTTCCTCCCTCAGTCCAAAGCCATGAGGATTAGCCTAACAGATGTTCCCGAATTGCATGTTGTGTGTGTCTGTGTGTGCCCTGCGATGGATTGGCACCTTGTCCAGGATGTACCCTGCCTTGTGCCATAAGTCTCCTGCGGTAGGCTCCAGGCTCCTGCACCTCCTGTCTCTTGTCACGTCTAGAACTTTACATTCGAAACAGCTTTGCCAGGACACCTACAGTATAGTCATGCAGTTGTGCTAATATGAAGAATTTATATAAAAATCGTGATTCTTCTTTAACAGCTGTATTTTATTACACTGGCTAGTATAATCCTGTCTGAACAGTCACTTCACTTTTATTCTAACAGACACCCAAATCCCGGAATGTACAGAACATGATGTAAAGGTGATAGAAACCACAGCAACCCAACAACAAAAGCATCTTGATTGACAGAACTGCGGATTTAACCACTGGCACAATTGAAGCGCTTTGATACAAGAACCGCTCATAACGCTCAACACAGACGGGCTAACACAGACGCTTTACATTATGTGCAAGGATGAATAATTAAGCGTCATCTTGTCAGCATCCACGCATGACATCCTGATGTGAAGGCAGTAACATAATCTGCCAATCTCAAATCACGACCAAAGATTTGTTTAACAACGTGGTACTTTAGGCTGCGACGTTAAAACTGTGCTCAAAATCCAAAAAGTCGAAAGCATTTCAAATGTATGGAACAAAAAAGAAAAGTATACAGACAAAGTGGCAAGACGTTATACAAAAAAAAAAAATGATGCAAGATCCATTATTATCTAGATTTGTTTAAAAGGCAAGGACAATTAAAAGAAAGCAAATGGGTTAACCTTTTGGGCTCCTACTGTACATTCGCAAACAAGCTTACAGACCGATAATAAACCATTATACAACAGTTAGTTCCGACTGAGTAATCTGAAACCCACAGTCAAAACCAATCACGGAAGCTCTTTCAGCAAGAAAATACATCTGATGATGATATTTCGCCTTAAACAACATTTTGTGTTCCTGAGTAAGTCGTTCAGAATTGACTCTGAAATGTCCATGTTGTTCTGTTCACAGCCAACTAGTCATGGGTCGCTCATGAACGATTCGTTCTTTTTGAAAGAGTCTTTAACGTGACTCAGAAGAACGGGTAGTCTCGGAGAGTGATTCGTTCATTTTCTACTGGGTGCGCATGCGCAAATCATCGCAAAACCTCCGTAGGTTATATACTGTACAGGAAACAGAAATGAGTAGTTACCTTAGAGTCTTCTGGTCCGAATCATTTGTTCTTTTGTCGCGTGACTCACATAGACGCTATGCGGTGAAATAGATTCAAAAGAATGAACGACTCGGACTAGAAGATATAAGAGAAGAGCTACTCATTCTGTTTATTATAATATGTCCTTAGCTGCATTGTAATATTTTGATTACTGGAACTATAGCCAAAATTTGTATATGTAGACGTTATTTATCTGTTTATTTCTGATCAAAAGAACGAAATGAAGTAAATGACTAAAAAAAAGATTTGTTCATTTTGATGAACAGGATTCAAAGAACCGAGTCACTAAAATGATTCAAACTTCTCATCACTACAGCCAAACTCAGCTACTGTACATCACTAACTAGCTTCTAACACAAGGCTGAATCCTAAATCCCTCTCTAACCCCTGATCGAGGGCACTACTTGGTGTGTGGAACAAGGGATTGTACATCCTACGTAGTACACTAGTTTTCCATTTTACACTATTTGGGATTCAACGCCAGAATCTGGAAGTTAGCTGATGATCTAAAGCAGAATAAGTGGAAATAGAAAGTAAGTCGTGGAGGTTTCTCAGGACTGTCCATCACCTCCATGGTTTATTCTCCTCACCATGTGTGTACATAGAATTTAAAACTACTTTCACTCCTGGTAACTAAACTGGGTACTGTCACGTTTAATTAGTTCCACCTGGATATGTTTTGCAGAATTTATACATCACAACTGTGCTAATATTCAGTACAACAGCATTTATACTTATGATTGTGCTTAAATAACTTAATGATCAGGGTGCTCTGATCGATCGATGAACCGCTCATTTAATTTTACGATTTTACGCTTGTCTCTCAACTGGCCGATCACATAAACCAATACTATTGTGACGACGCAAAATACATGAGCTGAGAGCCGCATCGACATGCCGTCTCAAGTCTGGGAATCTTACCAAAAAGTTTCTTCAAAAGACATCAAATTTGCAATATGCTAATTATTATTATTTTTTTCTAAAGCAAAACCACGTGAGGGAACATCAATCAAAAAAGCTTTAACTCAACTAACCTTATTCGCCGGTGAAAACAGCACAGCGTGACTAATTTGAATATGTAAAGTTTTCCGCAAAGGCAGCAGCTAAATCTTCTTACTCGATTTCTCACAGCAAAAAGCTCGAGCCTTACTCTGCAGAATGTAAAAAGACTAAAACCATTATCATAAAAATAATAATCGAGCGGTCCCCAGCTGTGGCCGAGGCAGCCCGGGGTTTACCTTACCGATCCACGCATGCAGGAACAGACTGTCTCTTACAAGTGTAGAAATTCGGATTGTTTTAAAGAAATGTCCTTACTAATAGGCTCGCCAGATACAAATACCAACGTTTCGTACAGAGTTTCAATTTTTATCCATTATTCCATGTGTTAGCGTAGAACAGTTGCAATTTAAATGTGTAAGAGCTGCTTGATACTCATGAAGGAATGGAAAATGTTTTGCTCTTTCGACAAGAGAATGGAATATCTTACATATACATATGTTGTTTTCCAATAAATAAATGTTTTAAATGTATGATACTTGCTCAGATCTTTTAATTGTACAGTATTTGTGCACTGCTATTTGGAAAATTATAAATAAATAGATCTTTAAATGTGAAATCGGAATCTGTATTATGATTTCTCTGAACGAGGAACGGTGATCTGCCCCAAAAACCTTGGTCGGGGAACCCCTACTTATTGGTGTACAATTGGTGTACAACACAACCATCCGATCCGCAAACGAGCTTGGTATGGGTTTTACGCCGGATGCCCTTCCTGACGCAACCCTCACATTTTATCCAGGCTTGGGACTGGCACTGCGTCCAGTGGCTTGAGTTTTGGACAATGGTTGGGAATCGAACCCGGGCCTTCCACGTGGTAGGCAAGAAACCTTCCACTGAGCCACAAGCAGATTGAAGAACTATCATCTATCTACTGTCAGAGGGTCTTTAGTGCGTTTCTTCTGTCCAATAACGCAGTGTGTATTTTTTTTAACAGAGTCAAATATTACAGTTAAAGGTCCCTTTTTTGCCTGACAGATGAGACCTGTTATTGGATGGAGTGATAAAATAAACAACAATAACGATGACAGAAAGAAGCCCTGACTCTTGACACCCTGGTGGTGGGGCGATGCGAGGCGGGGGTGGATACGACAATCGGCCTTGATGACATAAAGCAGAGATCAAGGAAGACATTTATAGCAAGACGTAAACAACTGGTGGAGGCTTTTGCGGTTGATCCATGACATCCTTTTCACAGTGCCGGGGTGACAGCACTGACAAACCCCGCCTCCCAACCCCCTCACCCACACACCCCACACGCAAACACATTTAAAGAGCCTTGGTGATGAAACGCAACCCTCTTGTCAGTCTAATGACTTCTGACAGGCCCTAGTGAGTAAAGTTTTACCACTACAAAGAAAGAAAGGAAAGAAAAAAAAAAAACCTCACCTCCGCAAACAGAAGAAAAGCATGATTAAAGACAGAGGGAGGGAGCGAAGTCGGACTAATTCGACGCGCAGGAGACGAGTGCAGGGTGACCCAGTTAGCCGGCGGGGCTGAAGAAGGTCAGGAGCCCTGGGATTATCAGTGTTAGAATAATAATGATAACAGCAGAGCTGACAGAACCACCGACAGATAAGTATAAGAGTAGAAGGATGACTTGATGGATCGTGAAGTGTAGGGCGAAGAACGATAAGGGGGAGAGAAATTAAGAGGTATGAATTTTGGAAGCGAGAAGAGAAGAGGAGGGAAAAATGGCATATGGAACGGGTGAGAGAAATGATGGATGAGGGATGAATAAATCATGGTAGAATACAGGAGGAGAGAAAATGATCAGAGATGACAGGACTACGTAGGAGGTGACAGACAGTAAGGAATAAAAGGAAGGGTGGATAAAAGAAATTGGAGAAGAGGACAAAACAGAAGAGGTTTTGAAAAAAATAAAAAACTCGAGGTTTTTTTTTTTTTTTTTTTTAAGGTAAAATGCAGCCGAACGACAAAGGGAATAAATGAATAAAAAAATGGAAGAAGAGTCAAAAAGGGATGAGTACGAAAGGCTTGAAATGCTAAAAGGCGATGTCAGTGTTGTCATGGTATCAAAATTTTTCTTTTTCGATACCGATTCCATCATTAATTTTTATAATAACTCTGGGTCAGAGGCACTAGACGTCTGTAGTTGAAAAAAAATAAACAAATGGCTTGAAGAAATATTTCTGGTGATAAATGTGTTATAGCAGAGGCCTAATGGGTTTGTGACAAACCGTACCTACTGTACAAGACATTTTAACGAGACTGATTAGATACACCATCATCTAAAGTCTAATGGAGTTTAATATACTGTAGTGTAAATCATCACGTTGAATTCTATTTCTGTTTGCCTTACGAATTAGCAAGATAAACATTTTAAAGCAGCTTCCTGTAGGTGTACAGACTACGCCTGGGTTCACTCACTTATTTAAAAAATATTATACCAATACTAATATTTTCTCAGATTCAATGAAATAAAATAATCTACAGTAGATGAAAGTAAAGAAATGGGAATGTTTAACCGCGACAAGCTGCAAAGTGCCTAAAGATACTACTTAAAAGCAGCGACATCATTTCCCCTCTCGTCTGTTCCAACCGCTCAGCATTCAGCATCACCAGTGTACTAATCACCGGCATGATCATCTGTCATCATCAGCACCTGTTTCTCCCTGGTTCATGCCTTAAATTGCTTTTAATACAGGGACTGGACTGAACATGAAAGCCAAAAAGGTCCTTTAAGATCCTGGAAAACTATTCCTCAAGACCAAGTCTGACTCTTTGGAGGCAAAATATGAAGAAAAAAAAAAAAGAAATGAGGGGGGGCTCAAGACTTTTGAACCGTACTGTATGTCATATATGCGCTATAAAAAGGTAACTCACTTTCATTTATTTTTCGAAGGATTTTGAGTTGCTTAGTGGTTAGCACTCTCGCCTCGCACCTCCAGGTTCCAGGTTCGATTCCCTTCTCAGGTCCATGTGCATGGAGTTTTTATGTTCTCCTCGTCCTTTGTGGGTTTACTCCCACAGTACTCCCTCAAAACATGCAGATTAGGCTAACTGATGTTTCCAAATTGGTGAATGTGCGTAAATATTGGCACACAGTGTCTTAATGAGATATTTTGTGCCATTGTTTGCTGTAAGCCTACAGTAGATGTACAGTATACAGTATGTTCAATTAAAAAAAAAAATTAAATACATTTAAATATCACTGTTTTAATTGCAATATGTTTAAAAATAATTAAATTAATAATTCAAATTCAAATTATGCAGCACTGCTTTAATCTTTGTAGAAACACACACAGTAGTCCTATGCTTTTAAGACTGTCTCCATTACTATAAAGCGCTGTTGATCAGAGAGATCTGAGGGATTAGATCGGTTCAGAGGGGTTTACTGAGAGAAAATAGATTTACTGTAGTTGTACTTGGTTGTCTGTCCACTTCAAAGTAAGACAATACACATTTTGTCTTTTGCATGTTTTTTTTTTTTTTAATAGAAAAAAAGAATCTCGATTGTGTAGTGAGCGGCTGAAATATATAAAACCAGCTTTGCAGTGCTGCTGTATTTAGGCACTCGCCTTTTCTCCCACTTCATAACTGAAATATCTCCAGATTTCACTTCGGGTCGCCTCTTGGCTGCCGCCATCTCTTCAACTCTAGCCTCTGAACAAAATGAAAAAAAATGTTTTGCTCTTTCCACCGCTGCTCACGAATCATTCATCGCTTCCTGCGGCTCATATTAAAAATTCAGTCTGTTTGTTCCCCCCCCCCCCCCCCCCCCACCCCCCCAATGACATCACACATGCGTCATCGCTGTCAGCACTTGGCTTAAAGAGATCGATTCCTGTTAGCCAAGCTACATATCTGATATTATATCTTTATTTATTTATTTATTTCATCTACCATTGCTAAATTCATTTTAAATGACATCGTAAAGCACCATGCAAGGTTCTGAACTATCTTATATGTGTACTAAAACATGCTAGCTAGCGTTAGTGTTTAGCTGTAATGTGTAGCTCTCTTTAGTTTTAGCTTTAGCATATACATACATACATACAGTACTGTGATAGCTTGGCACATGAATACATTTTCACCTTAAGACCCGAAGTGTTGCGCGGAATGGACCGCGAAGCATTTTCGGCATACGAGCGAACAAACTAAGCCGTACCGAACGCCGGCTAAGTTGCGCGTACATCTGGGAGCAGTCTGAAACTTGTTTGCGTCAGTGGAAAGCCAACTAAGGTGCGTTAACATATTTTTTTTATGTCCTTTTTTTTTTTGCATTTCATGCAAGATTTAGTGAAGATATGGCACTATGGGTCCCAAGAAGGTTAGGAAGGATGGGAGCAAGAAGAAAATACAGTAGAGCTACTTTCAGTTTCGTTTTTTAAAGCAACCCGTGCCAAAAGGAATCATAAATTAAGGCTAAGTAAGGTTTAATGTCTATTTTATTCCATATTTTACTTCATTTACATGTCTTTTCTTAATGTTTTGATTGTTTTGTTTATGCTAAAATATGTTTATATTGGTAATATTAGTAATATTTCTATGTTTGGTAATATTGGTAATGGGCCTCCGAGTGGCGCAATGGTAAACTGCTCGCCCTATTATCCGGAGATCGCTGGTTCGGTTCCCGGGTGATGCTGTAACTTCTCGCAGCCGGAGGTCTAGAGTTCCGCCGTTGCCGGTTCCCAAGTGCCGGATGAGGAAGGAGAAGGGTTGAGCGTTGGGCTAGCAACCCGCCCTGTAAAAAAAAACCAACCGCTACGGAAACAGCGAAAGTCCTCTTCAATGGAGAACTCTCGTTGCCCTATGCACCGATCGGTGCTAGTGGCCTTAAGGATTAAGGAATATTGGTAATATTTTTGGGTGGCTGGAATGGATTATCTGCATTTACATTATTTACTAATTTTCACCTTAAGAACTCTGAAACAAATTAAATTTGTATGCCGAGGTACCACTGTACTAACTTCTGTCTTGGCAAGTTAACACGTGCTGTCTAGAATTACTGTTCAGTTTTTACTGACAGTTTCATAGATATTAGCGACTCTATGGCTGTTTTTGATACCACAAGATCTCTGATAAGCATTTTATCCAGTAAAAATGAAAAGTATTTCCAATGTGAACCTGACTCCACCATCAGAACACAGAGCCGCTTTAATCATTATTAACGATACTAAATACTGATCATGTAAAGACGTGTCAGAGCCGTCTAAAGCTTTCTCGTCACCTTTCTCATGCCCTGTACACCTAAGTCAGGTCACACAATCCCAGGCAACATCAACAGCAGATCTGAAACATCGACCGTCATTAATTCATCTCTCATTTAAGCTTATTACTGAATTGATTCCCTCGTGATATTTAAATTGGAGCTCTAGGTCGAGGCAGGGAAGTAAAAATAAAACACGTTACCTATTAGTGGAGGAAAGCGTCGGCCGGATCAGGCAGGAACACAGCACATAAGAGGAGAGAGAGAGAGAGAGAGAGAGAGAGACAGGTTAGCAAGTTCATCCATCATGTCCTTGATTAACACTGACATTTAAGTACAACAAGCAACCTTGTTTTTAGATTAAGACTTCCAGTGTGGTGTAAAATACACTAGTAGACACGTGTATTCACGTGCCTGAGCGTGTATGGGTGTGTGTGTGTGTGTGTGAGAAGGGGGGGTTGATGTATCTGGGGTTGCCCAGATACATCGATCACACTCAGCACGAAGCCGAACGCTCGTCTTTTGACATCGTCTGTGCTGTGAAATTGTATTGACACGGATAAATCGGGTAGAACAAACTGGATTAGACCAATCAATCCACATTAAACTTTCTTTCCCTCTTTAAGACGTGGGTTTGGCTTTGCCCCGGATGTGTGTTCTGGTTGAAATATAGAGTGGGTGGCAAAAAACACAAACAAACCATGGCAGCCCTTTTGTTTCTTTCCATTTCAAATATGCTGTTTCACTGTCTGCAGCTTTAAATGCACACACACCCCTTTGTGGAAGTGCATTTTTCTAGCCACTTAGAAAACTGGGACTTCCCTGTGAAATAGTGAAATCTATGCCCGAGAGCCAAATCAGAGAAAGTGGAACATGGAAATTGTACCGCCCATCATTTTTCTTCTTTCCAGGAATACATTTATTCCAGGGATAAAAGGGTTGCCACAGTGGGCCATCCCATCCACACACAGCTTGGCACAGGTTTTTTTTACGCCGGATGCCCTGCCTGACACAACCCTCCCATTTTAACCGGGCTTGGGACCAACACTACATCCAGTGGCTGGGAAATGAACCTGGGCCTCCTGCATGGCAAGTGAGATACCTTCCACTGAGCCACCAATGCCCTAAGCTCCAAATAGTAATATCTTGATCATATTTATCTTTGTACGCTTGATACTTTATCTGCATACCTAGCCGATGTTAGGCAGTTACCAAAACATTGGACACCCTTTAGTGGGCTCTATGACTAGCACAGAAAGCTTTTCTGTGAAAACTTCGAGGAATATTACAATTTGTCCAAAATATACATCATATTCAGTATGATCAAAATGTCCTTGGTTCTGCTGGGTAGCACAGCTATTTAAATGCCATTTTCAGCCTAATCTCACATCACCACCTCTACAGCCTTAGGCCCCAACTTGCTTCTTAGAGGCAACATCATACATTTTTTCATAAGCTGCAGTACATATGCAAAGTCTGTATGATAAACATTAGAACTTTTCCCAGATTTGAACACAAATCGGGCACGTTCCCACAAAAAAGCTGTACAAAATGTCTGCTGGTTTCAAAATGCATTGAGTATCATCCATACCCAAGTGTAACATTACGTTGGCCCTAAAATAGGATTTAAAACATACAAATATAAAACTAAAACCAAGAATACTGCTTGAGGCTCCAGGGGATCAATTATAGCTGCTGCCGATGTCTGCAGCCTACAGTACTGTACATGCAATTACCATGGATGACAATTTTCACACCTTTTCAACTCTCAGAAAAGAACAGAAAAACCCATTTACTTACTTATAATGCGAGTCAATAGGTAAAAATACCAGGAATTCTAAACTACAGCTTTTTAAATTGTACAGCGTCCTTCAAAAGATCAAATGCTTTAATATAAGTTGCACAAACTTACATTATCTGTCAGTCTCATATCTAACCTATTATTCTTTCTCACACATTCGTTCACACGTTTCCTAAAGTCCTAAAGCACCAGCTAACCATTTGTCGCGTTTCCGCACTCTATATGAACGTGACATGTGCATGAAGCGCCAACTAAACCCCGGTCCCTTAATAGCGAGCTTTTCATTTTCACTCTCCTCAAAGGATGGAGCATGACAGCGTAAATAGGCGTGTGGAAAAATTAGCCGCTGACAGATAGGATTTTTCGATCTTGTTGCCTTCAGAACAAATCCGTACACACGGAGTTGTTATCCCAAGCTATGGCAGCTAGCATGAAGTCAAGTTACGTAATGACATCTTATCACAGCTCTCTGAGCTTTGCATCAGTCTTAGTTAACAGCAGAGCTTACATGCTTGCACCCATGCTGGTATAGCAAAATGCCCTTAAGGGCAGCACAGAAACAGCGATTGTGCCTTTCAATTATTTTTGCAACGGGCCACTTATTTAAATGTGAAAGGCGCATTTGCTATTCAGTAGAGGAGCTTCGATGCAAAGAAAGTAGTGGCCACACACACATATATAAACACAAAAAGGCTATAGCTCCACTGACTGCCTTAATCCCGTTCTAACTCTTTTCCAAGCGATAAAACCACACCAAATCACAAAGCCACCATGATTATGAGCAGACTACTTACTGTCGCTTGTCCCCGCTAATCCTGATTACACTCAAGAACCTCCAAGGACAACAATTGAAAAAGAACAGTGTTTATTGTTGCCAGTTCTTTTTAATATAATAAGGTCTGCCTGCAGACAAACCACAAGGCATATTTGTTTGATTGCAAATCAAGCCTTCATTCATATTGATGTATTATGTAAGAATTAAACCCTTCAGGATGTGCTTTTATAGCGAAATAATTTGTAACGTGACTGTGGTGGAAAATGTTCTGTTATGAAGTGCTCACATCCAAGACTTCTTCTGTAAATCTGAAATAAACATGCGTTAGTCTTCATGCTTATCAACTAATATTAGCAACATCTGACAGGATTACTGGAAGACTTTTAAGCCATAATTTTAGTTGTTGGCTAATGCTTAATAATGTGTACAGCCTAAAACTTGCAAACTAGCTAATATGAGCTAGCAATACTATTTATATGAATGCATGTTAGTAATCTTCATTACTAGTAATCTATTTTTATTTCTTAACATAATTTTTGGAAAGTGTTAATAATTTTCCTACAAGAAATTTTACTATGGTATATACTATATTGTACTAGGGTAAATTATAGTATAGTACCATAGTATATATATACACACACTATGGTACTGTACTATAATTTACCCTATATACAACTATAAAATATAACTATAAACTATAATTTACCCTACAGTATATATAGTTATAATTTATATATATATATATATTATACTGTACCTAGGCAAGAACTACAGGACTTTATAAAGTACCACAGTTGGTACTATGGCTTTTCAGTGGGTTCCTGTTGTAGTACTATAGTGTGTACTACAATACTTTGGTGAATACCATGGTACTTACTGGTTACCACAGTAGCATCCACAGGTTAGCAAGCATCAAATATGGTATGTTTGTACATACTGTACCGTATTAGATATGTTATTATATACTGTACTACTAGTATGCTATAGTCCCGTATTAGATAGATCTGCTGAACTTTGTTAGCCACTGCAATACTCAATAAGCAATGGTATTCACCAGAGTATTGTGTATTAACCTTTAGAGCAGGGGTGGGCAATTATTTTTCCTCAGGGGCCAAATGAGAAGCAGAAAATATTGTAGAGGGCCGGGCCAAAAGTTTGAAATCTACTCTGGTTATTAATTTT
>JAQQZT010000019.1:4637513-4653043 GCA_030068275.1 Clarias platycephalus | reverse complement strand
TGCATTATGCAAAATTTTGAAAGTAGGTTTTATTTTCTTAATTCCAAGCAACCTTTCGCGGGCCAGTCAGAGTCGGGCCGCGGGCCAAATGCCCGGGTCTGCTTTAGATGGTACTATAACAGTTATAGCGGTTACTATATAAATATACTGCATAAACATACAGGATATAATATATTTTGACAGTATCCTGGTACGTGTGTCATACTATCATACAATGATACGTGGTAGAACTATGCACTCTACTATAGTACATCTACCACGGTACCAAAATATGTACCACGGTAGAATCATGTGTCGAAATGTGGTACATGTACTATATCAGGGTACGCATATTTTTGACAAATACTGGGGTACTGTCAAAAATATGATGCTACAGTATCATACGCCTTGGTACATGTACCATTAAAAAAAAATCTTATTGGTTTCTATATTTATACTGTACATAAGCTGTCATTGCTAACAACTAGCAGTGTAGCTAATATAAGCTAGCCTGACAGGATTTGTGAGAGGAAAAAAAAGTTCTGTTCCTGAACTTCACGGCTAACAATAGCAACCTAGCAAAAAATCCTCTCAGAAATTCTATCAGGTTAGCTCAAGTTAGCTTGGCTAGCAATAAAAATGCTTAACATTTATTATTATTGCTGAAAAATTAACTCCTAGAAAATACTGCTAGCATAAAGTAACATTATTATTGCTAGCCAAGCTAACTTGAGCTAACCTGACAGAATTTCTGAGAGGATTTTAAGTATTCTTAATCACAGTTTTTTAGCATTTTGCATTGGTATTGGTAGCATCTAGCAGGCTAAACCTGTCTGGGATTTTGCTAGGCTATTTGCAAGATGCCTGTGTGTTTGATGGAGAAACGGGGAACGAGAGGGACACAGACAATTGTGCCGAGTGACATCAGAAGGACAAGACAATCTGCACTTGTCAGGAACGTGCTCTCTCGGCATGCACACACACACACACACTTCAGTTTGTGGAGCCTTGTGGTTCTTTTGCTTGACAAGAGGCTCGAGCCACATAATGGCACTGTCAACTGAAGCCTGGAGAATGTCCATCAGCAAAGAGCTTCTGTCACAGGTAAAAGTACTCATACACACACACACACACACACAAACACCTGACTGGCTTAATCCTATTCCATGCTCTCTGAACCAAAAAATCCACACCAAACCATGAGCCCACAGTTTTTATCACTGTTACTTAAGTAAGAGTATCCTGTCACTGCCAGCTAACGTCTGAGGACTCGCCTTTGCAAGTGGGTTCTTATACTGTACAAGTACAAACATGCATAAATACACACTGGAAGATTTGTCATCAGGCGGCACAGTGTCTCCAGGGTCCATGTTCGATTCCCGCCTTAGGTACCCCGGTTTCCTCCTACATTCCAAAGACATGTAGATTAGGCTAATTGATGTTGGCAAGTTGCCCTTAGTGTGTGAATGAGCGTGTGAGTGTGTGTATGTGTGTGTGTGCCCTGCCATGGATTGGCAGGGGTGTACTTTGCCATGTGCCCAACTCGCGACCCTGTATGGACGATAAAGCGGGGGTGAGTGAGTCTTGGCATGAAGGTTTAAAAATGTCCTCCAAGTGTATTTATGCGCCAGAGAGTCTGCATTGTCTCGTGGCAATCTCAAAAACGCTCAAGACTTTGGAAAATGCCACTACAAAAAACGTTTTCAAGTGCAGCCCGAATCTCTTAAAAGAAAAATGCTGAAATATCATCCAGCGCTGCGGAAAAGAACAGCTGGCTTCAGTAAGCACACTGCTGAAGCTTTGACACATTCTGTTGAGAGATGAAAATGGGAGGGAAAAAAGCCAACTGGAAACGAGTGATGTTTATCACAACCTTGTACACTTATGCACCTGGAAGTGTGCCCATAAAGACACAGGAGAAATGCATTGCTCTTTTACAGACTGCTTATTGAAGCAAAATTTCCAGGTCGGTGTGACAAAAGCAGGCCAATTTTAAAGAAAACCAGCCAAATTCCAAAACTCCAAATGTGTCCCTTCCAAAATAATAATAAAAAAAAAACATCCAAAATGTCAGTGTCAAGGTACCATCAAACTTTTTTTTAATTAACCTGTATTAAAAACACATTTTCCCTAAACAGATTCTTCAGTGAGGTAAAAAGATTATTATGATTTATGCAAGGAAAATAATCAGTGCATTGTAATACGTGCCAAAGTTGATTAGTTTTCTACAGCACCACAACCCACTTTTTAATATTTTTTTTAGCAATTACTAAACAAAATGTCATTATTTTTATTCACTTTTTACGTTCAAATTAATCCAGGACTTTTGCACTTATCCCAGCATTTCACCAGTGCTTGCATACCTTCAAGATGGAATGTTTTGCACGATGGCCTCCCAGGAACCCCTTTAATCGGCAAAAACATGTAGAAATGTTATCTGTCAATATTCAAGGATCAGGTGTTTCACTGACTGAATTAGGGTTGGACCGATAGACGATGCCATCGTCCATCGCCGATGGACCCCCCCCTCGCATGATCTGAACGCACGCATCCCCCGCCCCCGCCCTGCGCCCATTCCATCGTCCATCGCGATGTTTCACTTTAGACATCGTACGATGCCAAATTGGTCGCCATCGACCAACCCTAGACTGAATGTTCACGAGAATGACTGCAATGGACTCCGAGTCACTTCAGTCAAGAGTGTCATTCATGGACGTCCAGAATGCAACTCGAGGTTTAATTTTAAGACACGAAGGTCGACAGTTCTGGAACGGTTCTTGCAAGAACATTATTGTCAAGAACCGTTCCAGGACAGATGACCATAATGTTCGTGCAAGAACCGTTCCAAAACCGCCATCTGTTCTGGAAGAGTTACCAGCCTCAGAAATCACCAATTAACAAACAGCACCAAAGATTAGATTAGGTTTTACAGAGCATAAGAAGCAGACACATCTCAATAGCAACTGTTTTGAGATTAGTGCATATTTTGGACGTCTTCAGCATTGGTTTACATTGTAGAAAGAAAGAAATATAAGAAAGGCGTGCCCAAGCGTTTGACTGATAGTGTGCAGTCAGTAATTCGTTTTTTTTTTAAAGGAAAGAAAAAGCCAAACCTAAAAAAAACTAAAAATCAACCAGGCAAAGCAGTTACAAGGACACACAGCTCTGCACAAAACACTGATTTTCAGCCACGTGTCTGTATTGTGTCACATTTCCATAATTAAACAAGCTTTAATCACAGTTTACTATATCATCCCAATTTTCATGGGACTTGAACTGTGTGAATTTCGTTTTTGAGAAAGCTGGAAACAATGCTGCCTTCAAATTCGTCCAAATTCTTCCTTGGGAGTAAATGACAATGCTTCCTTCTGAATGAGGACTGTAACACTGGAACAGAAATGCAGGTCTTTTTGAATGGAATACAAGGAGAGTGTCAACAATAACTGCACTGTGTGTGCTTAGAAAATAATCGTCTGTGTTGTTTATGGCTTTATAATGGATGCTTAAATACAGTAATGATGTCATTTTTATTTATTTTTTTAGATTCCCCAGCAATACACTCTCACTGACAAGCATTCTCTATACCGCTTACCCTGTACGCTGGAACCTCTAACAGGGGACAAGGAAGGGGACACCCTATGTGAAGTGCCAATCCATCGCAAGGCACAAGCGCACACACACACACTCGCTATTATGGGAACAATAATAATATTAATAAAAGTGCAAATGAACAGACATTTTTAAGTTGAACTTTAACCTAAAGTAATTAGGCCTGTTTATGCTACTGGATCTGTTAGTGGTAGAACGTTGTTTTTTTTATTTTTATTTTAATAGATAGAGGACACCCCACTGAACATTATATATATGGTTCTGTACGGTTTTTTGTAAAACATTTGCAAGAATGGGGTTTTTATAAAAAAATATAATAAGATATCTTTTTTTTTTTTTTTTTTTTTTTTGCTGAGTCACTGCCTTTACATTGTAAAACTCCATTCGTTTCAATGGGGCGTGTTCAGGGCCGGTTTTGAAGGGGTCCATTAATTTTTATCAACATGTCTCATTTTTATCGAACCATTCCCAGTGGAGAGGTAATATTGGGATGCGAAGCGGTATGACCTACATTAAATGTCAACGTTTTTGGGCTAAAAAAAAATGCAATAATTAGAGCACAAGTTTTCAAATCCAGTAATAAAAATTTTTAAATCTTTAATCCAGTAATAAAAACTTTTCAACAGATGGCGTTGTACTTTTTTTTTTTTTTTTGCACAAAAAAACATGCTTTAGTATATAACATATTTAACATCTAGTATATAATATATTTTGACAGTATCCTGGTACATGTGCCATAATATCATACAATGATACACAGTAGAACTACGTACTATACTATAGTACGTGTACCGCTGTACCAAAATATGTACCGCTGTAGGGCCATGTACCAAAATGTGTACTATATCAGCAAACAAGTACCAGGGTATTTTCAAAAATATGATGCCACCATACACCTTGGTACATGTACCATAAAAAAATGAAAAAAATCTTATTTGTTTCTATATTTATACTGTACATGTTAATAAACCGTTACTGCTAATAACTAGCAACGTAGCTACTGTAATATAAGCTAGCCTGACAGGATTTCTGAAAGGAAAAAAGGTTCTGTTCCTGTTTTTCCACGGCTCACACTAGCAAACTAGCTGGCATGACGTAACAGGATAATTTGTCAGCAATATTAATTAATGTTAATCATTTTTATTACTACAGTACCACTAAAAAGCAAGCTAACCTGAGCTAAATACTCAAATAAAGTGCAAAAAAACCTAAAACAGTCACATGTATTCTTCATCCATAGCTAATTACGCAAATGCACTGAAGAATGAATTGTAAAAAAAGAATAAAATGAAAAAAAAAGAATACAAATCTAATTTAAAAATGTTAATTCTCAAATCTAGATTCAGGTCAGTTGCTGAAAAATGAAATATTCCTGCAACATACAGTAGACTGATCAACCTCAGACCATCCTATCACCCCTAATCAGTGCAGTTTATTAATCATTACCTATCTCACGTTTATCTCCTATGAGGCTTCACGCTCTGTACCTCTCTCATTAAAAAACCAGAACGGAGACGCTGACGTACTCAGCATGAACTGCGAGACGTATTTCCTCCAACACGGGTGGGTTTCGCCAGGCTGCACTACTTTTCTTCACTATGTCTCTGTATTTATTACTTAATATTCTCACTGCATTGAATCTGTTTTTATTCCTTTCGAATAAAGTACTTTGCGAACTCACTATAACATCGCTTTTGCGCTCGGTGTTATTTTATATACTGCGCACTGCCTAAAGCAAGATCTTTACTACTGTACATTTAAATATATTCATTTGGGTTATGATTTTCCGAGCGAGACGAGAAACGATCCCGGCACAGAGCATGCCGGCATGAAGAGCCGAGGGTTAAGATCTAACAATGGCTCTGAGGAAGTTGTTGGATTGGAACCAACAACCTTTCAGTAATTGTAATAATAAACCATAAGACTAAATGTGAGCTTAATGAAAAGTGGAAGAGGCTTGTTTTTTAGATTGGTATTAAACAGTTTGCGGTTGATGCTGAGTGAGCCACTATCACAACTCGCACAAAGCCAACTGTCACAGCGAGATGATTTTATCTGTCAGTCTGCTGGCACAAATGAAGGCGTGTGCAGAGGGAGAATACACTGCACTGCACTGCACACGTGCCTAGAAACCTCTGGTGATCTGGTGCACCATTAGCACAGATTCAGTGACCGGAAGGTTGTGCTTTTCGATTCCAGGACTGTCTGAATGCCACTGCTGGGTGCTTGAGTGAGACATTTTAACCCTAGACTGCAAAGCACGTAGAATCATTTTACAGACAAATAAATTCTTTGTATTTTAGTTTTTACTGAATGGAGGAATGAGCGGATATAGCTCAATGATTTAAATATGAATTTGGCAGAATTTAAAGGCACAGGTTAACAGGGGTCTCAGAGCTCCCCCCAAAGTGTGTGTTAATGCTTCGACTGAAATACCCCTCAGAAAATGCATTCTGTTTCATACCTCAAACTCTGTCTCTTTCTTTCACTCCTTGACCAAACGGGCCATTTCAGTGTCTAATGAGCTGAGTCACGTCCCTCCAGAGGCAAAGCTAATTTTTGTGGCATTTGGCCTCTGCATGTACTGTACATATCGGTGGTGTAAATGCAATACTCACTCATGATCTATACCGCTGGGTACACCCGATTTGTGCATGGCAATTAGCCTATTTTGTAAGTTTTGGACAGTGAGAGCAAACCAGAGCACCTGGAAGAAAACCCACCAAGGGGACATGCAAACTCACACAGACCGAGGCGTGAATCAAACCAGGACCCTGGAGGTGCAAGATGACAATACTAACCAATAAGCCACTGTGCTGCGAAATGCAATCCTTATGTTTGTAATTATCTTCGTTTGTTCCATTAATTACGAGCCTCCAAAATGAGTATGTGATTAATGCTAGATTTTTGTCAAACCCCTTTGCATTAAACCTTAAACCATTGACTTTTCAATCTTGTGAGTTTCTCCTTTCAAAATTAATGAGGCCTACAGTATACCAAAAACATGGAATTTTATTTTTTTGTTTTTTTTTACCCACAAACGGGAGACCATACTTGATGTCTGAAATGACTACAATGTGTATTTTGTGTAATAGGTACTCTTTAAACCAGGACGAGGAGCTGGATGATGTAATGCCCTCCTTTTAAATGAAACGAGTCAACCATGTTGTTGATTTAAGACGCTATCAGAAAACACTTGGCCATGGGTGTGGCTGATACAGTACGACAAAAATATCATATCATATCTCATTATACTTGAAAGCATGTCTCATATAAACAATACTGTATATTTCAAGAGATAGCAGGAGATAAGAGATAGCATCTCATAAAAACAAAAAGCAGTGAAAAAACTAAATTATAGCTCACTCTTACTTTTATGGAACGTTCTAACGTACAATGCGCTATAGTGTAAGATCAACTCAGCTGCATCCAATATGCGTATTTTCTCATCGTATCGCGGTCACTCAGATATAGAGCGCTTCGCTCGGTTAGTGATGGAGGAACGAACATGCGCACCAGCAGAATGTTTTTGTGTTACTTCAGCCACGTTATTTACACCAATTTTGACAGACTGACATCTTGTCAATCCGTTTCTGGTGTCTGGGTCTCTCTCCATTCGAGCTGATAGAAGAAGTCTGGTCTTGTATGATTGGGGAAAAAAAAAAACACCTGGGAGCATTGCCAAGATGGTGCCGATTTGCAAATACTTTACCAGAAGGCCTTTGATCAGCACTCGATTGGTCATACATACTGTATGGATGTCCAATCAATACATCCATCCAACCGTTAATAGAAAAATCACAGGATTTATAAATATGCATAAAAAGTGTGAATTTTCTGTCCAAGGTTAATTTAAAATATATGTTACAACTGTATTGAGACAAAATCAACAGAGATGACAGTGATATTGAAATATGTGTGTGTGTGGGGGATGGAATTCCTGACTCCTGGTTTACACAGTGATGTAAAAGTTAATCATGTCATTTGAGAACAACTGCGACTATTTCCATTGCACGCCTCTTGTATAGTATGTAAGCTGCCCTCTGTTTCGAGATGATCAGGGATAAAAACCTCCGTGGAGCGCTCGAGTCAAACCTGGACTTGATTGTACACAATAACAGAACACAATTAGGAAAGTAAACTCTACCTTTATTCCTCTATAATAATAATAATCCCCTGCAACTGTAATACACTTATCTCAGTGTTTCACTAATGATGGATACGTTAATGATTTTTTTCTTTTTTTTTCAGTACCTCGAAACAATAGTCGAACAAAAACTGCCTGCTCCATGTCTTGTCTGAAACGCTGGCCTCCCAGGAACTCCCTTAAAGGCCCAAAATAAGTGGAAATGGCTTGGATTTATAACTGAATTTAAATTCTGTAGAACTCCTGCGAACTACACAGTGATGCCAATTAGCAATTAAACCCTGAGATTAATTCAAACCTGCATCCCAGGCACTCTCCTAGAAACATCACACACATACACACAAAAGTTTAACGCACACCCGGCTCAGCATGCTGCTCGCTGTCCGCCTGCAGGGTTTGCTCCATATATATATATATATATAAACTGTCAGCAATCTGCTCGTTTCCGATTTCTCTCTAACACACTTGACTTAAATGGGATTAACGCGAGAGGAAGTGTGAGCGCTGTTAAAGCATGCAGGCAGGAAGAAGGGTCAGGGGTCAGCGTGTGTATCAATCTCAGAAGGTGAATAACCAGCGGGGATGTTAATGCCGCTTCTCATCCGGGAGCAGTGTGTGTGTGAGGTTATGACTACATTAAATCAAGGTGGCTTCACTCTGTAACATCTAATTAACCCAATGCTTAGCCTGATGATTTTCTGACACACCTCTTGAAGTAGGTGCTTGGGATCAATTGCTCTTGAGATTTGTACTTAACGCCCTCCCGGTCAGTAGCATGAAACATTAACTTCTGACTTTCTAGTGACCTACAATCATTAGCATGCCATTCATTTTCTTTCAATTCTGTCCTTTTTTGTGACAAAAAGTGTGGAGAAGATTTTGGCTTTATTTGTATCAAAACCAAACGGAACGGAACAAACAAACGTAAAAACAAAACAACGCTCAAACATATCCTAGCTACTGTATAGTCGTATGAGCTAACTAATTAGCCTAGCACATGATCTAGATTAAATCTGTAATATTGACTAAAGATTGTAGTTTGGTTTCGAAGACGCTCCTCTAAAACCAAGAAGCTGCTTACGCACAGTATGTGACGTCGACACAGGTAAACTGGCACCCAGACTGGAATTATTGGTTGTTGTGGCAACTTTTCAATGTTAAAATTAAATTTAACATGAATCAATGTTGACAATATGTACAGTAGTTGGGATAATGACCTTGTCATTGTGCGAATGACCTTCAAAGAAATGGTGCAAACACGAATTCAAAAGGATATTTATTTCCAGAGATGCGCAAAGTGCACAAATCCTATACTTGAGTAAAAGTAGAGATAGGCTAGTTTTAAAAATATTACTCAAGTACAAGTAGAAGCTCTTCATTTATAATTCTACTTGAGCAAAAGTACAAAAGAACCCAACCAACCCATGAATGCTATTTGCAACCGTCTTCACTTCTGATTTCAAACACCTGCCATGTGGTTAGGGAAGGCAAATCAAGCCATTGTTAGCAAGTGGCCATGTCGCTGCTTCAAATACTACAGTACACATCATTGTGGTTATGTAATGCAACAGCATGCAAAAATTCGGCGACATAGAAAATACAGATATTATAGTTGTAGGATGTAGTGGAGCAAAAGTATAAAAGTATCCACTAATAAAACTAGTCAAAACTACAGTAACTTACTTAAACTTAAAACTTACAGTAAGTACAGTACAGTATATGTACTTAACTAACCTTCACCTCAGTTAATTTCTAGCCTTTATTTTTACTACCAATATTGTTACTACCAGCTCTTATTACTGTCTTTAAAAAGTAATCAGTTACATTACAGCGTTACTTTCTGATAAAAGTAACTAGTTCGAGTACTTTTCCATTGCGGAAAATGAAAACTCCTTTGTGATTCCTCATGCATATTGTTTTTAGTCAAGACCTTTATAATTATTCTACCATCATCACTCAGCGAAGTTTGACCTATAATCTGATAACTACTAATATCGCTATCTCACCTACGCGGTTTCGCGCGGTGGCCGTAAGTACGGTTCATCATGATTCACCGCGAGTTTTTGTGATTAGGTTTCCATCTTTACGTGCGTCGGTCAAACAGCATAGGTGAGATAGGGGTATAACAGCAGGACTAACAGGGTTATCGAGGGCGGGGCTTGTAGGACGACTTTCGCACACACACACACACACACTAATGGATTGCGTTCATTTAACAATGCAAACATTAAGCATAAGAAATTATTAAGCATGACTCCACAAGACCTCTGGGGCGTGTGCTATGGCGTCTGGCACCAGGATTCTGGCAGACGATTAATTGATTTATTTTTAGTTTTTGTCTAATATTTCATATGAATATGGCATATCTTAAAAACTAATTTATGTCAGCGTAATCTTGTCAAGTGTCCGTGTTTACTTAGTTCTCACATGATCTTTTTAACCTTGATTGTGTTTTTCTCTTATTGTTTTTCTTCTCTTGCCCTCGGGTTGATGTTTATATCTTAGTGAAAAAATGGGTGATTAGCCATTTATGTTTGGATTCCATCGCCCAGATTGACTGATGGACGCATGCTCTGGTCATATCCAGTAGATTTTATTATAATTTACAAAAGTATCCTTGGGGTCCTGTGGATTGTTGGGTGGGACCCCTTTGAATCCCATGGGTGCTCGATCAGACTGGGATCTGGAGATTTTGGAGGCCGGGTCGGCGGCCTTGTATTCTTTGCCTGCTGAGCCATGTGTGTGTGTGTGTGTGTGTGCACTGATTTCCTGGTGCCTTTCTATTGTGGCCAACATTGACTCTTTTTTCATCAATTTGTGCTGCATTGGCATTTCAGTGGAATCGGACTGGATGATAATCAATGTTAACATGCTACGTTCTGTTAATGCTATGGCTAATCATCAGATATTGGAATACGGGATTAAGCATAAAACATGTGCTTCCTTTTGAGATGAAAATACCAAGTGTGAAAGCACTTTTATACAACTCTCACTGTGCTGCCCTTGCGATGTAATTGGGTAAGCTCAGCTTGTTCTCTGGAAGATTAATCAACCACCCAAAGGGACGGATGTATAATTCATTAGAACCCCAGGCCTGATAGGAATCCTGAATCTCCAGAGTATTTGCTTTAGTTTTTGCCATCCAAAGCTTACAGGAAATGGAAATGATCCTGGAGCAAAAAAAGCTCGATGTCAATCTGAAGGAGTCAAAGTATAATCTCGGTAAGGAAAGGAAAATCAATGATCTTTCTGGGAGGTAAGAATGGAAGTAAGGGCAACGTAGAAGAGTGTCAGTCTGGTGAAACTCTCTCTCTCGCTCTCTCTCTCTCCCTATCACACACAGGCATAAAGCAGACGGGCATCAAGACAGCCGAGAGTGCTAACCAGGGCCAGATCAGAAGAGCTGCAAGCGTGCCACCCGCTAAGCAGAAATGTGTGAGTGTGTGAAAGCACCGCTGCTATGGTCTCCCAGCAGATCCCCCAGAGATCGCAATAACTTCATTTCCCACAAACTTGATCAACGGCTTAATCTTTACTACCAAAGATCTATAATGAGATATCAGAATAGCTTACGGAAATTACTCTTCAGGTCATGTCTCAAATTTCACGTTCTTTAACAGACTATTCAACCTGTTTTAATCGCATTTAAAATGTTAGATGGGTGTTCAAGTCAAACCGGGACTTATGATGAAATTTCCGTTGAAGGAAACTACATTTCCAGAAGACTACTAAGTCTTTACTAAGACTACAAAGGCATTTCACACATGTTTAGGCCATTAATGGACGTCCTGGGAGGCCAGCGTTTCATAAGTGAATCAATTAGACGATCGTGGCTCCGGTGTACTGAGGAAACTTTCTACCTTGATAGAGGTTACATATAAGAAAACTGTAAAGTTGGCGTGTCTGTACATTGGAAAAAATCATTTGGGGGAAGCGTAAGATTAGTAGCACATCAAGATGGGTTTCGAAAATGTTCTGTCTGTTTGTTTGTGCACACATCACGTAAAAACTACTAAACCGATTTTTTATCGGTTTTCAAAGGTGTATTTGGCCGAGCTTGAGGTAACATACTGGCTTTGATTCTCCAAAAACGGTCCACAGGACGTTTTTTTCATTGCACTTATGATATCACACAATCGCACAATATCACCACCTGCTGGTCTGGAGCGGTGACCGGAGGATTGCTAGGAAAAAAAAAAAAAACCCAGATAATTTCTTCGCATTAGACATAAAAAAATACTTTGTTGTTTTTAATACTTTAAAACCTGTAAGAAATGTAGCTGCTTGAGAGAAATCAGACAATTAACACTTAGGCATCATGCCCTTATCCAGAGCGACTTACATTTTTATCTCATTATATTTCTGAGCAGTTGAGGGTTAAGGGCCTCGCTCAAGGGCCCAACAGTGGCAACTAACCCTTGGTGGTTGTGGGGTTTGAACATGGGACCTTCCAAACCATAGCCCAACACCTTAACCACCCTCAAGCTAGCAAGTTTAAATTTAGCTATATCAGTGCTATCGATTTAATTCAATGAAAATTCGCAATGCCCCAAAAAAACTGAAATTTTACATATTTTACACCAACCTTCGTCATCATACAGTATTGAAAGCCCGATCTGCCGAAACTTGGTTTCATTGCACACAAGCCCGCAACATTAAGAACTCTGCGTATTAAACTTAATTAAAGAAGATATTTTCTATCAGCTGGATGTAGACTCTGTACTTCCTACCAAACACTGTTATCAATGCCGCAACAGACTACTCCTGTTGCCAAAATGAAACAAAGAGGCTAGTATGTCAGTAACGGAAACATTTTATTCCAACTGTCCTCATGTGCCTCGTTATCAGGGCAAAGCCTGGATTTAGGACACGTATATACAAAGACTGTAGCCTCGCAGGCTTAACCAGCTGCGTGATGTGGGTTGGCAGCAGTCAATCGTAATCAATCACCCACTGTCTGGTGTTCACGCAGAGTCAAAAGATGCCCTGCATCAGCTCTACAACGTCCTCCAGAGAGTCTGATCGCCAATAATGTGCAGTATGACCTTGCTTTGCTATAAAGTGTATGGACGTATGAAGACACGAGAACTAAAAGCACTTGAGTACAGTATGAGAGGCCCTTGTATAGCTCCTCCACGGGACATTACAGCTAGCTAGATGACGTAATTAACCATTTGTAGTTATAAATAACGACCTGGGATCATCAGAAGACAGTTTTAAGCATCACAGCAGCAGCTCTAAGATAATAGTGTAAACTCTCCAGGTGAGACTTCTTCACTGAAGTAAGAGTACCAAGACTTCTTTAAGGAAGTGCAAATCTTTAGGGTGAATCAGGCAGATCTGAAGGGGAGGAAGCGAGAGGAGTCACAGCAGGAGAAGTGTGTCAGGACATTTTGATTTATGAGCCACGATCCTTATCCTCAAAGCATCCGTGAGATCTGGTTAGAATTGAGACTACCTTAGCAGATATTTTAGCGCTACGTGCATTCTCCAGGATTATGATACATTTTGGGCGGCAGTGGATCAGACGGCAAGAAGGAAAAAAAAAAAACGAAAAAGTGCCTAAAAAGACAAGAGAAGACATTATCGGTTAATCCTAGAGAGACACGCTGACAATATAATTTATTAATAGTTATTTTTTCCTAAAATGTGTTTATGTCTAAGTTACAGTATTTCTCTCTCTCCGTACACCAACTTCCATTTCATTTTAGTTCGACACAGGGATTAGACTTTGAACTGTGGGAGGGAACCACCAACCATGAGGAGAACATGCAAACTCAACACATACAGACTGAAGGAAAGAATCGAACCCCTGACCATAAGCCATCATTCAGAGTAACCACCCTCCATGTAGGTATTTATTATTTAAATATTTAGTGGTTAGCATTGTCACCTTGCACCTCCACTGTCCAGGGTCGATTCCTGCCTTTGGGTTTTTGGAGTTTTGTATGTTCTCCCTGTGTTTGGTGGGTTTCCACCAGGGAACTCCAATTTCCTCCCATTGTCCGAAGACATGAAGATTGGCGTTCCCAAAACACCCCGTAGTGTATAAATGAGCATCTGAGTGCGTGTATCAGATTTTTCTCACGTCTATTCTCTACTAGTCTTCGGATTTGGATGAATTTAATCTAAAACTGATCATAAGTTTGTGCGTAAAAATGTGGAGTCCATGACAGCTCTAATGACGATGCACCAAATTGTTCATGATCATGAAATGCTGGCCTGCCAGGAACTCCTTTAATACCTCAAACATGTGATTAGAAGTCCATGGGATGGAATCCCGTTTTGACTTGAATGCCCCTTGTACTAAAATTATTGCAAATCTTGCAGAGAAAATGAGTCTGAGAACATGCTGAAGCTGAGAACAAAACCTCCACGTCTCAGCCCTGAGCACGTCTGGCTGGCTGTTGGTATTTACACATGGTCAGTTTCCATCACGGTCCTACGCTGTAAGTCTCGCTCAGATGACTGACAAATAAACAGCTATTTATAATCCTGAGATATCAAACAGGACAGCAAAAGAAACGGTCAGACAGCAAACGTCAGCGTCACTGTTTTCCCCATTTACGCCGAGTTACAGAGACCGTCTTTTTAAGCCTCGTCCCTCTTTTTCCCCCCAAACAGTGAAGACGGCTCTTTTGACAAGCGCATGCATCTTTATTTTAGGCGATGTGGACGCGTGGAAGAAGTACGATAAGTCTCTGCCAGCGTTTAAAGGGAAAACAAGTCAAGGACGCGATTCAGGAACTGAAAATGAAAGGGAAAGTTTCTACATCTAAATTAAAGTTGAGAAAAGACTTCATTTTATTGTCACAAGTCTAGACCTGAGCGACTGAAGATCATAACACTGCCTCCTGATGCCTGTACAGTGGACACTATGCATGGTGGGAACATCGCTTCATGCGCTTCCCTTCTTACCCTGACACGCTGGAACAGGGTCACTCATCAGATCACATGACATTATTTTTTTTCATTGCTCCCTGGCAATGATTGAAGCCCTCTTCCGTAGAAGTGACTTATATCATCCCAGTGGAACCTCTTATCATTTCCTCTCTGGTTCGACTTCATGTGCTCAGCCTACAAGCATGTCATAAAGGTTTCTTCAGTTCACCATGCTTCTTTTCATTCCTAAATATGAGAAACCACTGAACACCTTAAAACTGCACATTGATGTCAATGCAGGACCATGTTTGTTTATTACCAAGACACACTTTACTGAGACTGGAAGAAACTGGTGAATAGGTAGGAGTGTGTTTTTTACCCAGGGGTTAGGGTGTAATGGTGCGGCTTGCTGAAGTTTGGCCTAAGTCAGAATGATTAGTTACATATGTTGCATGGGTTGCGAAATCTGACCCAGATGTTTTTGTGTGTCTGAGAGAGGTAGGGGTTGAGGCGGGGTTGGAAGCTTTTACTTTCAAGAATCTGTTTTTCCTACATTCACCAGGCGGATATTACCTAAAGTAAAAAATAATTCTCATTTGCAAAAGACATTGCTACAGAACGACCTGAACCGTGTAGGAATCAGTTGGCATGGCTTCATGCTAACAGATTGAAATAAAAAATATTTAAATATTTAAATAACAGAGGAAAAACACTTACCATGCATTAAAAATTCAGCAAAAAATTAATCAGAATGTTAACATCACTATCTCTCTCTCTATATATATATATATATATACATTACCGTTCAAAAGTTTGGGGTCACTTGCACATTTCTCTTGTTTTTGTTTAGTGATTTATTTTCTACATTCTACAACAATACTGTGGATTTCAAAACTATAAAATAACACATATG
>JAQQZT010000019.1:4624211-4637413 GCA_030068275.1 Clarias platycephalus | reverse complement strand
AGTCCTGCACGGTGGCCAGAGGGATTTTGAGCCGTTCTTCTTGCAGAATAGTGGCCAGGTCACTACATGATGCTGGTAGAGGAAAACGTTTCCTGATTCGCTCCTCCAAAACACCCCAAAGTGGCTCAATAATATTTAGATCTGGTGACTGTGCAGGCCATGGGAGACGTTCAACTACACTTTCATATTCATCAAACCACTCTGTCACCAGTCTTGCTGTGTGTATTGCTGCATTATCATCCTGATACACAGCACCGCCTTCACAATACAATGTATGAACCATTGGGTGCACATGGTCCTCCAGAATGATTCAGTAGTCCTTGGCAGTGACGCGCCCATCTAGCAAGTATTGGGCCTAGGGAATGCCATGATATTGCAGCCCAAACCACCCCCATGTTTTACTCTGGGCATGCAACCGTCTGGGTGGTACGCTTCTTTGGGACTTCTCCACACCGTAACTCTCCCGGATGTGGGAAAGACCCACTTTCAGAGACTCATCAGAGAACAATACATTGAGAGACAATTCACATTGTCCACAGTCCAAGATTTTCACTGCTGGCACCATTGAAACCGACATTTGCTATTGGCACGAGTGACCAAAGGTTTGGCTATAGCAGCCCGGCCATGTACATTGACCCTGTGGAGCTCCCGACGAACAGTTTTTGGTGGAAACAGGAGAGTTGAGGTGCACATTTAATTCTGCAGTGAGTTGTGCAGCTGTGGTTTTATGTTTTTTTGGATACAATCCGGGTTAGCACCCAGACATGCCTTTCAGACAGCTTCCCTTTGCGTCCACAGTCACCCCTGTGGATGTTGGATGTGGGGGTAAAAACTAACTAGCTAACTAACTAAGAACCTATTTAAGCTGACTAGCTGAGACAAAACGGATTAACATTATAAATTAACAGAAACTAAAAGTAAAAGTAAAAGCATTTCAACATGCACAATGTAGAGATTGGGACTAAACAGCTGTGTAGTTTAAAGAATACCATTTGTCAGTGAGACTTGTCTGAAAAAAAGTTTTAATTTGCTAGGGAGCATAAAGAATGGAGCAGCGGAAAACGGTCTTGATAGATTTAGTCCAGATTTCCTGAGTGAAGACAGAAGGCAGATGAAGTGATGCACCTATGGATACAAGCCAGCGGAGGCAGTGTTATGAACTTGTGTTGTTTTTGTTGGTCAGGTCTAGGTTCAGTAACGTTATGACCAAGTTTTACCATTAACAGATTTTTTTCTTGCCTGATGGCATGGGCATATTCCAAGATGGCGATGCCAAAATTCATTGGGCTCAAATTGTGAAACAGTGCTTCAGGGAGCATGAGACATCATTTTCATACATGGGTTGGCCACCACAGAGTCCAGACCTCAACCCCATTGAGAATCTTAGGAATGTGCTGGAGAAGGCTTTACGCAGAGGTCTGACCATCCCAACATCAATACAAGATTTCGGAGAGAAATGAATGCGACTCTGGACGGAAATTAAAGTCGTGGTACTGCATACGATTATCGAAATGATGCTACAAGAGCTTAATCAAAGCAGAAGGCTGCTCAACGAAATATTAAAGTGTGTGTGACATTTTATTTTTCATAAATTTAATCATTAATAGAGCTTGACATTTTAAGGTAATGTGACATTATGACTCGAGAGCTCAGTTGTGTGAAATTATGAATGGAATGTATAGGAACGTAATGAATAATATGTCCAGGAATGTGACATCATAACAAGCGGAAAAGTTAGCAGAGGGCTCAGTAGTTTGGCATCATAAATGGAATGATGGGTAATGTGACATTCACACAGACGTCTCATTATTTATAAAACGATGAGTTTATAATGGCTTTGTGATGACGATGAGTGACGGGGTTTTCTGCTGAATTATGCTAGTTACTGTGTGTTATTGTGCAACACACAAACTCATTATCATTTCAGCTACAACATATACAGTAGTACCTCGGCATATGAACTATGATTCAAGAATTTCCACCTTATGAAATGAAATGTTTGAAGAAATTTGTCTCGGCATGCAAAGCATTTTCGGCATACGAGCGAACGACCGGATCCGAACCAAACACCCGCTAAGGTGCGCGGTCGTGCGGAAGCCGTTCAAAATTTGTTTCCGTCAGTGGAAACCCAAGCGAAGCGAGTTCACATATTTCTTTGTGGGTTTTTATGCATTTTGTGTATGCAAGATTTAGTGAAGACAAAGCACCATGGGTCCCAAGAACGTTAGCAAGAACGGTAGTAAGAAGAAAAGGGAGACACTTCCAATGGGAACATTTAAGAACTACACCGCTGTATAGTGTGTACATACTGTACACTGTATACATGTTGATGTTCTATAGGGATCATGTCAGCCTAACCGAAATGACAGCCAACTGTTTGCAGTGTGTGAGTGTGTGAGTGTTCTGTCACTCTGACAGTAATACAGCTGGTCGTTCATTTCATCACACATGCAACGAGAGGAAATTGTTACTTCGCTACTAGACACACGTCAGAACATCTGCTAGCTGAGGAACTGTTACAGTTGTAAGATGAGTAAGACAAGTTCAAGTGACTAGGGATGGAAAAAAACAAAAAACCTCAAGGTGACAGTGAAAAGCATCAAGAGCGGTCTAGAGCCGTCTGATGTGTCACACCGATGTACTTTAAGTTATTAATGCAATAAACTTCATCATTTAGATTTTAGATGGTTTTCTATTAATTATGTTAAATAATAATTGTTATATTACATACTCATTAATCTGTATACCTATACAGTATATCTATGGACACTAAAAAAGTATTAATGTCTCCTATTAAATATGAAACAAATTTATATCCTCAACAGCCACTTTTTTTTTTATAATTAATAATTAATAATCTTCATCATGTGGTAGCAGATCAGTGCTTACAATCATGCAGA
Source organism: Clarias platycephalus (assembly GCA_030068275.1). Classification (NCBI taxonomy): domain Eukaryota; kingdom Metazoa; phylum Chordata; class Actinopteri; order Siluriformes; family Clariidae; genus Clarias; species Clarias platycephalus. The sequence continues at coordinate 4,634,513 of JAQQZT010000019.1, read as the reverse complement.
TCCAAGTCATGAGGTTCAGTTAAGGCTTCAACAGTCTCTAGATTAATATAGAACGTTGGCAAAAATATTAAAAATAATAATAATAAAACAACAAAACAGTTAGAGAAACGTCTGAGGAGAGTAGCCCCACTGTTTTGAGATGAATTAAAATCAATCGATTGAAGATTTCCTTAAAAATACATCACGGCATTTTTATAAAACACAAAACATCTTCTGCAAATACTTGCATTTTGTGAGAATATCGTTTATTTGTATCTTCAGTTTTGTGCGGCTGGGCCAATACCGCCACCTACTGGATTGGAGTATGGAGTAGATTTTGTATGGAGGAATATTTTTTTATCGCTTTGCAGAAAAGCATCTCAGAACGCACAACATGGTAAATCTCGAAAGACCTGGAGACGACCACAACATCATGTTCTCCAACAGGAATCTACGGCTACGCTATACCACAGACTCACAGCACCTCGACAGGAGAGGACTGGAAAAGGACACAGGTGAGGTTCTCTGTGCTTTTTCTTTGCCTGTTTTTTTTTTATTATTTTTTTTATTCAGTATCTAGCTATCGATAATAAGCATTGAGTTTCAATTACGCAAGCCATCATAACACAGTGAGGAAAATCAGCTGCACAGTACATCAGCAGGATGGTTGCAATCAATATACTATTATTTCTGAAGAATTAGTCACTTCTGATTAAACCAGTTTTGTTTTATTACCTAAATATCTCTAAACCGATGTAGCCCACCAAATTTCACATTACACATTACATCTGCGTCTCCAGATATACTGAAATGGTCAAATAAATCAACATTGGGGATGTATGAGGATACCATACAATATCAATCAGAAAGCTTCATCCTGTACAGCAGTTTGAGCTGCTCGGCAGCAAACGAGCAGCTGCTAGCTGAAACTGTGTTCCTTGTATAAAATGTCACTTATGCGCCATCTTCCCCACCATGCCTCGAGCATTGAGAACCCAGGAGAAGAAGATGAAATCCACAACAATGTGTTCATGCTCTAGTTTAGCTCATGACACAATGACGCCAAAAGAGGAATGGAAATTAGGCCTGGAATGTTGTTTCTCAAAAAAAACAAAAAAAACACACACACAATAATACATTCTGTGTATATATTTTTGATGTTGGAAAAGTGCCATGAATAAATGTAGGCAAAATACAGACAATAGAGCTTTTCTTTCTGTTTAACAATTGGAGTAAACTGGCCAGGTTCTCCCAGTGGACCGATGTTGATCATCTGTCTGTAATGGTGGTGCAAGCTTGAGATATGGTTTGCATAAATAAAATAAAAAAACATTTAAAAAAAGGCTAGCCTTAAAAATAAAACGCACTGAATATTCGATGAAGGACTCAGTCATGATATCAGCAGTTTGGAATAATGATGTCCAGACTGCCTTTTGAAAAATGCATGAATAGGGATTTATTTAAAAAATGGATAAAATAGCTTCAGGGAAGCATGCTTTGCCTTCGAAATATCTCAAACACTTAATATCTACTGTATATGGAGTTCCCGAAAACACCAAGGGGATATAAAAAAAAAAAAAACATCGCCTACCAACTGTTCAAACCAATTAATGTATCCAAGATTCATTATACAAGTACATCTGGCATACATACCTAAAGGCAATACAGGATGCCTTGTTCGATTATGAAAACGTATTGTCGAGTACAGGTGCTAAAAAAAAAAAAATGAGGTCCTCCAGAGGATAAGGTGACAAACCTGGAACACCTTGTAGCAGATGCTGCAAATCAAGATCAGCCAAAGGAGGAGGTCTGGGCACCTTACTAAGATGCCCCCCATCGGCTGCCAACATAAACTCTTATCAGACATGTCTGAAGTAGATCCAGGAGACCTGGCGGGAGAGACTGTATCTCACAACATCTGGAGATCCCCCAGTTGGAACTGGAATCTCTGGATTGGGGAATCTGGGCTGACCTTCTCAACATGTTGCCAAGACAACACCCAGGGAAAATGAACAAATGTTTAGCATGGAGGAAGTATTAGCCTAACATCTAACCACTCCCGAGTCTCATCTTATTTTCTATCCCTACAATCGCTGCTTAGGAAGACCTGCCATCCATCATTAGCCCAGTAAGGTTTTCAGCGCTCTGGCAGGCACACCACAGTTTCCCATTAGTGATTTTTTTTAGACCAGATGAATAAATTGATGAATAATTAATGAGTCGGGTGGCTTCATCCAATTACAGAGCACTAAGCAGCTGCTACTTCGTTCAATCATAGAGCAAGTAAATCCAGTAAATGATGGTGGATTGATAGTGGAGAGACACCTGATCCCCTGGCGGAGGGTATTTTACAAAACGATAAACAGATACAAAAAAAAAAAAAAAAAAAAAAAAGCTTTCGATTGATCTGTGCTTCAGACATGGTGTATTCAACCAAAAATGGAGAAGGCCAAACTATTAAAGCACATCTAAACACATCTAACATGACTACAAACAGTTATCTTTCACTGCTCATCCATTACGGCTTAATTTATGCCTATAAATAAATCATCCATTTGAAAGGCTTATGTTTCAGAATGGTGTGTCAAATTACCATGGACTCTACAAAGATGAGATATCCCAGGAGGAACTCCAGCACAAATACAGCATCCTTGACATCCTAAACGTGGGCTGAAATTCCCTTTTTCTTTACATCTATTTCTTGATTTAATTCAAAAGTAATTTATACTAACACATACAGAAGGCCTTGGTTTGGTCTCATCCCCAAACGGTTTACTTAACTCCATGACACCAGCCTGCAATTTTTAAAGAATCCTGCCCTCGATGCAGCAGTAACAAAGCATGAATGGGGCTTGGAAACAGTCAATTAAGACACCACTGTCAAATAATTGAAGCATGCATTGGTCTATAGTGCCCCAATGGGGTCAGGGTGAAAGCTGTTTGCAGTCACAATGGTGCTTGGGGTGGTCTGGGAGCCGGAGGGCAGGTTCATCCCTATTCACATGCTCGCGAAGGGGAGGGCGAGTCTGATTGCTTTTCAACAGGAGACGAGGAACAAAACAGGATGGAGTGTGTGTCTCCGTCAGCTTAAGGCTCCAGCTCCGGGGTCCTTTTCTGTGGGGCTCAATGGAAAGCTTCAGAAGCATATTTTCTTTTTGTAAATAGCATAATAAATACATTCGAATTAACACTTAATCCAAAAATGGAACAAAATGAGGATCTACCTAAGAATGCAACCTAAAAACATGAATATTAAAAAGTCCATAATAATAATAAGAAGAAGAAGAAGAAGAAGGTTATTGAAGAGGAATTTCAGTGCTACTGTAACAACAAAGCTAATACAAACTAAGATTGTCTACTAACATTTACTTACTCAATTTCACTAAATCACAACCTTGTTCTTTCATCTTAGAGACTATAATTTCATCCTTTTAGCACAATTAGCAAGATTTTGAAATGAATTTCAGTCATGTATCATGTTAAATTGATACTTTTTAAAATAATCAATAGTTACTTTCAGAAACTCAATACAATACAAATGTTAGCTAGCACACTTATTTTCCTGTTTGTTTTAAAAGCGAAACTCTACCACGCAAGTTTTGAACAGAACTATGATGTCTGAGCTAATCATTTTACCTGTTAAACTGGACTAAAATATTTTTGCAACTAAACTTGTTCTTTGTTTTAAAGGCTAACAACACATTTAACAATCTTTTTTTATTTACATTCTAGTTTTCCCGAGCTAGCAATGAGATTAACATATCAGTAAGTATTGACAATTTGCACACCAACAAAAAGCGTAGACCGATATTGATCTTCTCTTCTGTGCAGCGCCTGAAGGATCAAAAAGCAACTTTGTTGCCACACTGGAAACTAGAAATGCCAGACTAGTACTGACTGATTAAAATATAAATTTTAACAAAAATACAGAAACATCAGCATACACATTGGAATAAATGAAATTACATATATAATACCGAATGTTTCCTTATATATTGTTCCTCTGCAATTACCATGCCGACGTTAAACCGCTATTGTTGCACTATGGTTCCACTTTTTCTCTGATGTTATGTTAATTTACTTGTATTAAGGATCCATTTCTTTGCGTGTGATTGTTTAGTTTCGAGTGTCCGATCTTTATTGTCACTAAAGAAAAGCATGAATTAGAATAGGTACTTTCCTCTTATTTTCCACTACTTCCCTCCCGTTCATTGCGCCCCACCTGTCATGTCTATTCCCCACTAGTGGGGCGCGCCCCACACTTTGAGAACCACGGGTATACAGTAGGATAACACACTTAACTACATGATTTAAGTTTTTTTTAACACTTGTTAGGTTCTTGTAACTTGTGACACAATTACTAGACAGCCTATGTATTAGCCTTATTTTTATTTATTGTTTTTGCTTGGCAAATTTACATCGCTAATCACTTAGTTTAAATGCTAATCCTGTAGTGTATGGCAAACACAACAAATTAGCAAGGTAAATATAACAAATGAATGATAATCGTTTCCTGTTCATCACGACTTACTATAGCTTGCAGCAAAATTAACATCTTTCAATTCATTTTTAGCGATGAAAAACATAAATAATAGCCGAATAAATGTATCTACAAAATTTATGTATCTACAAACTCAGTAAATCGATTTCAAGGCAAATATAAGACATCATGATTGTTTTTTAATCTAGAGTATTACCGCAGCAAGGCTTTTAAAAATAATTTTAGTGCTAACATGAACAATAATAACAGTGCTGATAAATTAAGCATAAATCAAACCATTTGAAATTGTACCATATTGGTACTGTACCATGGTATCTTTGACAGTACAACGGTACTTATTTGCTGCTATAGTGCATATAGCACACTTAGGTGTTACAAATATAGCACACTTAGGTTCTACCGTGGTGCATACTATGGTACAGTGGTACAGTACATGTAATGTATTATGGTACCATAGTACAGTACAATGCAATACATACCAAGATACTGTTAAGCATATGCTATACACTACATCTACCATAATGGTAACATTTATACAGTATAGTGTGTTAATTAATTCAGTATCATAGCCTATTACTATTAGTGTAACTCTTACTGTTACATACAATATGGTACAATGTGGTACAATGTGGTACCAATGAAGTGCCACAGTACCCATCATGGTATTCTCCAAATATGGTGGTACAGTACATACCATAATACTACCATTGTACCCACTGATGTTCCAGTGTTCCTACCATGGTAATGTCTGAAGTACCACAGCGACATCATGGTATTCGATGGTATGTACTGTACAGTACTATAGTTTGCCATAGTACTTATGTACATACAGTAATAAATGTTCTTAAATTTTCATATCTACAGTACAAATCTTCAGCAAACTACATAGCTTTTGTTTGTTTGAAACCAGTACTGCAGATTAGCAGGACCCAGTGTTAGACGACCCAAGTGGCAATGCAAGTAATTTAAACGCCCATGCCTTTGTCACAAGCCTTTCAGACTACCTTGTAGAGGCAACATGACTAAACTTGCCATCATGCTAAATGCCAGCGCCATTGTGCGTCATTTTAATTTATGTCTGTAATCGAGAACTCTAATTGTGTTAGCAAGGCATAGATTAACGACGCAGGGTCATGCGGCATGTGTCTCTGGCTTGTGATATGAGCTCAGCTGGAGATATATCAACATTATATGGCAAACATACAGTAACGCGAAAGCCTGCTCCATGCTCTGGTCCGTACAAATGCTGCAGGCTTCTCCAGAACAATCGTGCTCATGTCGTCCAAGTGTCTCCACCATCATCATCATCATCATCATCACTGCCCAAAGACAGAAAGAAGGAGACAGTGTTCTATTCTAGACCTTGTACAAGCCTGTGACCCCTATCTCCATAAACCCCATTATCCTGTGAGTGCTGCTCAACGTCTTGCCGTCCCCCCCCCCCTTCCCCCACCCCACCCCACCCCGCGGGCTCCCTCATTTGGTTCGGTCAGTGCATCCTCAGACCACAATGCCTTTCTGTCTGCCTGGGAGATCTTTATGGAGGACGAGGAGGCGCTGGGTTTCACTTCCACTTCACAAAACACGCCACACAAAGGACAAGCTGTTATTCATCGCAGCCACCCAGTGCTGGTTTTATAGGGAAAACCCAACAAACACTATAGTGTGTGACAGAGAAGAATGGCTCCCAGTGTTCACTCCAACAGTGCTCACCCCTTCTGTCTTAAAATATTATTTCAGCCCCCAACTAGTCCTGAAGTACTCCTGGACTCTTCATCACACCCTGACAGCACACAACTCCTTCTAGCGGTCCTGCTCCTGTCACTATATTCTGGCATTCTATAAAACCTTTCATAATGTAGATTGTTCTACAGTATTAAAAGTAAGAATAAACAAATATATTGTTTTTTAATAAATAAAATGCCTGACTATAATAGGAGAATACATTTTGGGGCATGCTGCTATAAGAAACTTAAAACTATAAGAAATGTATAAGAAAGAAAACTTCACAATGGGTGATCTATGATTATTTTCCTCTAACGGCACACCCGCAAGGCGCCCGATTCTTTTTATATATATATATTCCGCATTTGATTGCTTTATTCCATCACTTTTATTCCGACTACTTCGAGTGTAGTCCCCGCCTGAGCGACTCGGCCGCGCCACGTTTACATGCTTCTCAAGCTCTGCCCATGCAGCCGTCACCCAGCTGACATTCAGCGTTCACGCATCCGAGAGCAGCGCAGCTGACCTGTGGCGCAGCCCTGTCATAATGCCGAGGGAGAAAACAGCGAAGAGCGAAGGCAAAAGGAACAAGACGGAAGAAAGACACCTGTGTTGTAAACAGGGGTATGTGGTGGTGGTGGGTGTCTGGGAGGTGAGCTTACTGCTTAAATCAAGACAACCTCAATCGATTCTGCTTCGGAAGATTGGTCTCGGGCTGCATTACAATTTCATATAAAAAGTAAGGAAAAAATTTAATCATATGATTATACTAATGCATACTGGAGCATACTGATCATAGGTCGTAGTGTAACCATGAGGTCATCAATCTTCTTCGAGGGAAGAATAGCTCCTATCATTGTTATGATGTACGTCCTCATTCAAGCTGATAATATGGCAATGGTTAAATTACAGAAAGTCCTGTTCTTCTACTCTTGTAGCGGCAAGAGAAAACAAGATCAAAAATCTTTGGCCAACGATTAAGTGAAACTTGCTGATGTGGCAACGAGTGAAATTAACAAAGAAGAACATCCCCAGATGTGTGCACGCACACAGAGAGTACAAAGCGGAGACGGACTGGGGGACTCACCCGTTGTGTCTTGTTCAATGGAAACCTTGTGTACTTATGTACAGATCTAACAGACCCTTCTGAAAAAGTCGTTAATAAATTTTATCTACTTCATTTTTACTCATAATTGCTGCCATGTTTGATTACTTTAATGTTCCTCTCCTTTTTTTAAATGCACTGTTTCAGGGTCCGGAACTTTAAAGTAATTGCGCTAGAATACCCCTTTTGTGGAAGTGTACAATCCTGGCCTATCAGAACACGGGGACAGAAAATGTCCATGTTTTGGCCCTTATCATGCATTTCCAACAGGCATTTCCGGCAAACAAAATGAGGGGAATAATATATGCAAGATATGTTAATTCGCGATGACATACTCAACATAGCCGCTAACCGCTAATGGCTAACTTAGCTCCTGTTAAGAGCTAAAGACCATACAAAGTTATCCTTTAGTTCTTAACTGTTAACTGCTAATCATTAACGACTAACCTGGAACAAAGTGCAACAAGCAGTGAATTGTTTTTCTCATGTTTTTGGTGTGTTTACGCAAACAGGACACCCATCTGAACGTCTAAAAACGGCTAAAAACTGAAATGTGCATAATAGGTCTGCTTAAAATTTTGTTTATTATTAGGTGGATTTCATTACAGTGAATTTATATATTAAACCATTTTTTTTTAAATCCAAAAGCAACTTAGAGAAAGACTCAATGGTTGCTTTTCAACAGTGGTTATTTGAACAAAATAATTACAGTAAAGCTAAAATAGCTGTTAAGTGTAAGGCTATATGATCAAGTGCAAACTTCCATTGTTTCGGTTCAAATGCAGTTCAGCAAGAGGCACCAAGCTAACGTGACAACATGATTAATGATGAAACCTATTAAATCTAGCTACATATTTTAGCTCAGGTTACACTTAATTTAGTAAGTTAAAAATAATTACATCGCTAACAGACTAAGATAACTACTATTTCCATCCATCCATCCATCAAGGAACCTCTGTAGTCCAACTTGGGACGGTGGAGACCAGTGGTGACCATTGGATGTATTCTCATTACTTCGACTGTGGTTGGACCTCCAGTCAACACTCACACAAAACAGGCAAATTGATAACATCAATTAGCCTAATCTGTATGTTTTGGACTGTGGGAGGAAACCACAGAACCCAGAGGAAACCCACCACACTATGCATACAGACCCCGAGGCGGGAATCGAACCCAGACCCTAGTGGTGCAAGACGACAATGCTAACCACTAAGCCAATGTGCCGCCAATTACTATTTTTAAGTGTAAGTAATCATAAATGAGTTCATAATAATGAACAAGGTGGGGTTTATTGGAAAAAAGATGAACAGTATGAGTATAAACATCAACTCTTCTTGTTATGTTGTATTTCTGCCATATTTTATATTCTGATTAAGTGCTTTGAGAATGTTAACACATGTTATCAGATCAGCGTCCATATAAACAGTTAAATTGGAATATTTAATCTGATTTCTTTTTTTTTTTTTGACAATAAATGTTTTCGTTTAAAAATTATAAAATTATCTTTAGCTAATTAGAATTAATTACTAAAGAAAGTATCAATTGTGCTTGGGGTCGAAATTTTAATAAATAAAAAAAATCACTAAACTGTTTCTTTAATTCTATACAATACGTGTTAAATCAATTCAGCGCGGGTGTTAAACACTCTAAGAAGTGAATGCAGAAGAAACCTGCCTGCAAGTTATGCAACACACACATTAACAAGTCTGCACTTCAAAGTGTTTAAATGCTTGACTGATTTCATTCATCACTGCGAGGCATGATAGCGCACGTATTTTCTTCGCTAATGGCGCTTATCTGGCGGCTAAATCCGACTAGCGCGTTCGAACAGGCATGGCTACTACTACTAATAAGCCTACATTTTTTGGGGGTGAAAATCTTCTCCGCTCAATGTTGTTCCGCTACCAATTCAATATTGTTCATCTGACATATAAAACCGTGCTTCTGATTCTCAGCTGAAGAGCAACAAACGTGTGCCGGCGCCATCCCCGTCTCCAAAACAGCCCAGAAACAAAGCCAGTGTGTGTGCGGATTCAAGTGTGAAAAGTACTGCTCTCAGCTATCTGATCTGGCACTCTGCTCGTGTTACACGCTTTCTTTCTGGAACGCTTTCCTTCAGTTTTTTTAGGACGAGCTAGTGGAGAGCCGTTTACGGAGATTTTATACCTGCTGTGACCAAGGAAAGGAGGTCCAAGAGACAGATACGACCATCTGACAGACCAAGGCTGGCTGCAGGGTTTCCAATCTCCACTGGTGTTTCCTAATAAATGACGCTACTGCTGTCTCCCACTCAACAGCTGAGCCGTTCCCTCTGCCTACTGAACAGCATTCATCAGATTAAAGCGATATCAGTTCACAGCGAGGCCAACACACCGACTCAGAGAAGGGAAGTGGTTCTCGTTAAAAAATAAAACAACAACAACAACAACAAAAACTCCCTGAGTGAGGAATGGAATGGGAGGCTGTAATTGCTGTGTGTTTAGAGTAATGGAAGAGAATTGGCAGGATTCGGGGAGGACACAAACGGAGCCAACATCATGATGTGATTTTGACAAGACTACCCTCGGGGGTCAATCTGACTTGGCAAATATACACCCCGTATGTGAGCATAGCAAGGAAGAAAGGGAAAAAGCGTTTTTTCTAAAAGCGGTGAATATCAACACAACAACAACAACAATAATAATACCACAAATAATAATAATGATAATAATAATAATAATAATATGTATCTCTGATATACATTCAGATGAGTCTCCCCTGGCTAAAATACTCAACTCTGCCATTCTCTCGGTGCCGTTTTCAAGAGGTACAGTAAACATGGCTAAGCTAGTTGTTTTTGAACTTTTATATCACTTAATATTGAGGATCATGAATGACTCACTTATTCATCGTGTATACTGTTGGGTGATTCCATTTCAAATCAACCAGTGGAAGAGAAATTTTCCACCATCACTTCTCAGATTTTGCTGATTTTTTCACCAATTGTTGGTAT
>JAQQZT010000019.1:4595114-4612578 GCA_030068275.1 Clarias platycephalus | reverse complement strand
TTCGGCCCTCCCGACTGAGTGGTCGTAGTAGCCTTAATGTGGGAGCCCCCTAGTGACGGGGAGGAATTGGACACGACGAAATTTGGGAGAAAAAAAAAGAAGGACCTTTTTACACAGGATTATCAAATTATCAAATTATACTGTACATAATGTTTTTTTTTTAAACAGGATGTGACATTTTTCCAGACGCAGGAAGACGCAGGCGAATTCGGACCCAACTAAAATCCGTTTCTCTGCTTTCGCATGTGAAACGAATCCTAGGAGAATAGGGCTTTAACCATCCTCAACTTTATCTCAGCAGCAGTTGGATATTTCTGGTTCCCGACCCATCCGCGACATCTCAGCTTGAGTTATAGTATATATTAAATTCCTTTGAAAAGGTGGCAAACACATCAGGTTGACAGCTCCGTCTCCGCATAAAGAGCGCTGTCATCTGGGAAGCCTGTGAACTCCTGGCATAAACCTGAACTTTCTTTGAGTCTCATAAACTCGGTTACTTAACGGCAGGACAGCACTGCAAAAACCCCGGTCCCTGTGGATCTGTAAACGAACACACACGTACACACAGATCTGTTTGCGCAGCATGCTCCGATAAAGTCAAACCGCTGATTCTGTAGCTGTTTCTTTTTACAGCCTCGACAAAAAAACAAAACAAAAAAAAAAATGCTTTTCAGTCATAAAAATGAAACGTCCTATGCTAGATGAGAAGGTTATTCATAATCGTCACAACGAGTGCAGGAGAAAATACGCGTGATTATTGGTTGTAAAAGCGCTGATTTCAAAGTGCTAAACCCATGATATCACTCTGTCCTAGTTTTACAGCACAAATGTGTTCATTATGTTATGTAACGTTCTGTTGCCCGGCACTGCGTCTCAGCGTTCGCCCTGGCATTAAATTACCCAGCATGCACCGCTCAAATACAACATATCACAACTGGGAATTAAAATGTAAAATGCAGGAGTAAATATGCAGAGTTTCTGGACATCCCTGAATACTGTATATATTGCTGTAAATATTGTTGTTTGTTGTATTGTATTGTATAAATAGCTTTTCACAGTGGCGTGAATTTTTAAACGCGCTAGTTAACAAGCACTGCGGTACTTTACACAGCTATAAAACATCAGCAGACATGCTGAAGAACTCTTTATCTTATGTACTGATCCATTTTGTTTCAGATTTTTAAATATCAGAGCGTAACCAATAACCACATTTTAGGAGCGTTCAGGTCAATCCGGGACTTTTGATCACACAGAATGAGAATGAGAATTAAAAACTCCTTTTATCTCTCTATACAACCCCCTGCTACACTAATGCTACCCATTTTACTACCATCAAGGCAGAAAGTTTTCTCCGCTTCATGTCTGAAACCCTGGCCTCCCAGGAACTCCTTGAGTGCTCCAAACGTGTTAAAACGGCTTGTCGCATTAACAATGATGTGATGCGTCTTTTCTGAAAGTTGCCGATAAGTTATGTATATTCTCATGTGCTTGAAGTCTTCTATAAATGTCAATCATCGTAAGCCCCGGTCTGACCTCGTATTGCTTTGTGCTAGGACTCGGTTCATCCTGGTTGATGAGGTCGTCCGGATTGTTCCTCTGCGGTTCGTAATTTCCTCTCAGATGTTCACGGTTCCACTTCCTCTCCACTATACAGCCCACAAGCGTGTAAAATCGATGTGGTGTACGTCCCGTTGCAAAACTATGGGGATTGAGATGACTTTTTATGACTATAAAAGCTTCCACTCTTCTGGGAAAGTTTTCCCACTCGATTCTAGAGTAATGGCGTAAGACTCGATTTAGTATCACTTTAGGCCATGTTGGTGTTTTTCCACATTTAGCCTTGGCTCGATATGCATGATATGCTCCTGATATTATTCCTGACGTAACAGTTCATGACACATCCTGAGCCGGCTTGTTCATTTGAACATGTTCCAATCATTTATGTAAAAAGTGTATACGTATATTTACGTGGACAGGATTTTTATTTACAAAAATATGCGTGGATTTAATCTAAGACCGATTATTAGCACCGGAGCTAAAAACTACTGCAACATGTATTTTAAGCCGCGCTCTATATTTTCTTAACGCACTTTCTTAACAGCCAAGTGGGAGCTCTGCATATGTTTGCAATCCAGGAGGTAGTGCCTGGTTTCACATGAATGCTTCGGGCCAAAATCAGAAACAGCTGAGCCGCGACACCAGCAGTGAACAATGGACGGAAAGTTTTTGGAATAAGACGCAGCAACTGCGAAGTAGTTAAAGGGGAAATTACCCAGGATTCCTTTTGTAAGGGATTCTACAGATCCGTAGTCGGTGCTGAAGAGAAACTGATGTCATGGTTTATACCGAGTACAACTTCCCCGTTTTAGGTGATACAAACACACACAGGGAGTCAAGCCTAAGTAAGAAGTGAAAGAGTACCAACTTCATAGCGCTGCCCTACCGGCGTATCCTTGCTACACGCTTGTCACTTTGTGCAGTAACCACGCTTTTGCAAAGAAACCGTCCCAAAATAGATTATGAGTGTTAAAGCGGAGGAGACGCAGACAGACGGTGCGACGAAGGGTGAAGAACTTGCTGAAGCATGCTACTGAAATGTGGGCGCAAGCTTTTAAACGATCACTGAGATTTACGATCTCCTTTCCACACCGGCCGACCCAAAGCAAGGGTTATTTTGGCCTGATTTTCCGAATAAAAGTCATCCAACTCATGTCACCCCATTCGGGAAAAAAAAAATAAACAGTTTGTCTGGGAGAGAGGTCCGTAGAGAGCGCCTCTGTTTTCACTTAACACTACAAAGTGTGAAAAGGCGAAACGCTGCGCGCGAGCGCTCGGCGAGATGTGCTCACACGCTTCCTGCGCTCGTCGTCACAGATGCCGTACATTTCCCACTCAGGACCTTCTTTCCAGATGTTGAGCTACTCCAGCTTTATTCATTACAGGCTGCTGCTGAGAATGCTCCGCTAATACATCGTACAGGGTGGGTGTAGCGTTATCTAGCATTAGCCGTCTCAAACACCTTGTCGGTGTTTTGCAATAGTGGCGATTGTTTATCTGTTTATAAATAATTATATTAATTATTTGTCTTACACTGTATGAGCTGGAAACAGACGCTGCCTATTAATTAAATGCATTCCTATTCATATCGAGGATGTTCCTCGTCAGGTCTTTAGAATCAGGAAATTCAGGTACTTTAGTTGAATTTATCGGAAATCTTCCTACATAGATAAAAATAAATAAATGCATCTACGGTTTGCTTTATCTTATAGTGCTTGTATTAGAGGAGATTTTAAGTCAGGTCCAGACACACAAACATTGCTCATTAAGGTTAACAAAAAAAACTCAGGGGCTAGAAAATGAGGACTGACAATGTCTTAAAAGCCTAAAAGTTGCTCCTAGTGATGACATTCTAAGAAAATGTTTAGAATTATGACATCAAATTTAGGACTAAATCTTAGTAAAGATAAAAATGATTCACGAAAACATCTTAGTCCTAAAAACAGCTCCTAAGATAAAAAATTGTTAGGAGTAGAGAGGAGGACTTTTAAGAAGCTCAAGAGTTTCTATAGCAGAGGAAATATTCTCCAAACACTAAATAAAAACAAAAAGTAAGCACTGCCCGTCTGTCCAATTAGGTTTTCTTGTTGATTTACTTCCTTATATTTCTCTTGTTTTATTGACTACATTCCATCCAAATGTGCAACTCAATAGACGGTCCTGCAATCATGGAAACTGGTAAAACCTGTGCCATTTTGCTCCCAGCAATCTAAAATGGATCACAAGTAATAAAATCAGTTTGGTAAATAAATGTAAGAACATTAATATAATAACTACTGTGTGTAATTTGGTTGCTTCAAAAGTAGCAACATTTTCAAGATTTGGCTGTTAAATTAACATTAGATTTTTAAAAAGGGCCCATTTTAAGATCTTTACAGATTTATTTATCAACCAATCAAAGTCTTTGAATTGCTGCGTCATCCCTAGCAACGAGGTCGACCACACCTCCTCACTATGGTAAAGGTTTTTGTACTTTCCTTACTCGGAGTTGCTCTGAGAAGTTCCCTAAATCACTTTTAGTATAGGACTCCCAGCTAGGACTTTTTAAGCTAAGATAGGAGCTCTCTGAGAAAATTCTAAAAAAGTTTTGTGAATTACAGGCCCTGGAGCCTATCCCTAACCCTAACTTAACCTGCATGTCTTTGGACTGTGAGAGGAAACAAACAAACTCCATGCACACAGATCTGAGGCGGGAATCGAACCCAAAACCAGGAGGTGCGAGGCAAAGCGCTAACCACTAATCCACCGCAGCGCAGACAACCTTGAATAAAAAAGATGAATCTCCGTGACACACCATTATAGCACTCTATCCTTATTAAATCTCACGTCTACTGTATGTGTGTATATGTTTAATATTTCCTATTAAAGTCTATATTAGGTCTATATGAGATTAGATACAGTTAACACTGACTTGGCTTCCTTTCCTTTAATGCAGGAGTTGACACTTGACCCCTCGATCCCTCTCCCTACTTATTACCACCATTTGACCCCAGGGAGAAGCCAATAAAATAACAGAATGCATGCCTGTGGAAGGAGTGTGCTAAACACTGTGCGCATTAGTCTTGATGGATTACGGAGGAGATCAGGAGATCAGCATGCTTTAGGCTGTTTCTAATACGCAGAGCGTGAATATCATTCCGACACGAATGTTCCAATGTGGCGACGTATTGATAAAAAAACATTCAAATATGGCCGAAGATAGAAGCTGGGTTGCCTTTTTATTTATTTATTTATTTATTTATTTAAAATAGTGCCTTTATTTGAAAAGGTACTTTGTCTTCACTGTCAGCTGGCACCGTGTGCGCGGGAATAAAACCGATGGCTAAGCAGATAAAAAGTGTATATAGCACGGACATGTCCTCTTTTTTTTTTTTTTTTTTCTTTCAGATTCTGTTGAGGATGTGTTTCAATTACAGACTCGGAGAAACTCAAAGGTTAAATATAGTCAAAACTACTGTGTAGAAGAAAAAAAAGAACCTGCTTGTGGTACTTGTGCTCACTGGATTTTTATACTAGTACGGAACATTTTGACAGTTTTGTCAAAGCTTCGGATGAACAAAATATAAATTTTTAGGAAGCGTAGACCAAGTCTTTGGTCATGTTCCAAGACTGCACACTTGCTTCTTTTTCCACCTTACTGAAATCACCATTTTCAGCAATGTTCCAGAAAACTATCAAGCTAGCTTGATATCTAGCTAGATAGATAGACTATGGTATCAAAAGTATTTGGACAAACCTGCAATGACATTGTATCCACAAACATACACTTCAACATGAAACCTGTCCCCCTTTCGCAGCTATAGCAGGTTCCACTCTTTTTGGAAGGCTGTCCACAAGATTTTGGAGTGTTTCTGTGGGAATTCATGTCCATTCATTCTGTAGAGCTTTTATGAGGTCAGGCACTGATGTTGAACGAGAAGGCCTGGCTCGCAATCTCCGTTTCTGTTCATCCCAAAAGTGCTCGATGGGGTTGAGATCAGGGCTCTGTGTTAGGGCCAGTCGAGTTCTTCCACACCGAACTCATCAACCGGGTCTCCAGGGCATAGTCATGTTGGAATAGAAAAGAGCCTTCCCCAAACTGTTGCCACAAAGTTGGAAGCGTAGCATTGTCCAAGATGTCTTGGTACGCTGAAGCATGAATATTGACCTTCACTGAGGATACGGGTTCTGATTGAAGCCTCTGAATTCAATAATTAACAGGTTTGTCCAAATACTTTTGTTCATACATAGTGTATACTGTAGATATATAGATAGCCACCATTAGCAAACAACATAAATGATAAAAACCTAGCCATGTTGATGTACAGTAGATACTCCAAAGGGAGTGCTTTTAAGACTAACCATATTCAAACAGCAGCTCGAGTACACACACAAACACACACACATGGACATTATTCCCAACAGACAAGTACATTCAGCGGAGATGTGCGGTTTCACACGGCTGCTTTAAGCCGAACCTGAAACCATAGAGAGAGACGAATGGGAGACCAGCCGTTTGTTTCTCACTAATGAGCTACGATTCCTGCGGCAAACCAAAAAAGGGAACTCTTACACACTCGAAACAGTCCAGGGGAAATTACCCAGCATGCCAACATTCGGTGAACAGGAATTTAGATCTGATCAAGATGTGCGTCCTTCAGAACAGAGTCTCGGTCTCGTTCGCAGAGTAACACATGTTGTAGAGATAGCGATCTCTGGAGACGTTCGCTCGGGTTTTTAAAGACCAGATGTTGATCTACAACAGTCTTTAATCACGTCACTGACGTTTACTGTGAGACAGATGAGGAATCTGTCTCACAGCAACTCTTTACGACTTAAACGTACAAAGATTTCATGTGTAGCATACACGCAGATGTTAAAGCATCAGGAGGTCACTACAACAAAAACAGCAAAAAAAAGTGTCTAATGTTAAACAAATAGGTTAAACTACAGTATATGACTGTAATATAAATGAGCAGTAATAAAACAAGCATAGGTTTGTAAAATAAGCAAAGTGCATTTTGTTAGTAATATTACAATAATATTGTTAAACCACGCCCACTTCTCTATTTCTCTAACTGTGCAAACCCATGAGGCGGGAATATATCATCTTATTTCCTAAGACACCCAGGCAGGAAGTTTCGCCTAAACAGCAACTTTTAAAGATAATATGCGAACCAGGAATAATGTTTTTTTGTTTGTTTATTTGTTTGTTTTAATAAAAAATAAACACAGCTGTCTACTTTCTAGGATTTCCAAGAACGCAATGTAATGGAGGCATCCTCAACCACATTGACATTAACACATTAACATGGATTATCATTTCTATAACAGGATCATGGGCACCCGAGGCACGTTTATGAGCCCAGTCTGTCTGGTTTGATGCAACAGAAAAGCCAATGCAGCATAAACTTGCCGAAAAAAAGCCAATGAGAGAAAGGCACCAGGACGCGCAGCAGATTGAGCACACATGGGAAAAACAAGTCTGATCCATGGGGGCTCGTCCCACAACCCAAAGCACCCAAAGGATCCAGTCCGGTGGCAGACACGTCTGGAACACTCCTCCAGAGGTCCTGCAAAGTCCACGCGGTAATGACTAAGTGACTTGTCTGCAATATGTAAACATACGCTTGCTAGTCGAGAATAACATGAGACTGAATTCATTTTTAGTCATAGACGTAGTAAGACGTGTCTCTATGAGCTTTGCGGAGTAAACAAAGCTGGAAATGTGCTTTCTTTCAGACCCGAAGACTTTTCTGGCTGTGAAGATTTCGTGGTACAGAGTGTAACACATTCTTTGTACTGCATTTTAAAGTGCTAAAAATGCCGTGCTGTAGAACATTTTACACCTCATATTTTCATTGTGACTTTTAGACTTTTTCACTATCAGTTCTCGCTAACGCGGTGGAATATTTCAGGATTTTAAAGCAGCACAAGAGAGGGGCGGGACTGTGTGGTGACGCGCAGAGAAAGAGGGGCGGGGATGGGTGAAGACGCACGCGGAGAAAGGGGCGGGTCTAAAGGTAAATTTAGCCATCTATCAACGGCTCATCGTCTATACCGCTTTATACAGTAAACAGGGTCACGGGGGGCCTTAGGGCACAAGGCAGGGTACACCCTGGACAAGGTGCCAATCTATTGCATGGCACACACACACACACACACACATTATTTAGCTCTTTAATTAAATGTAATTTATGATTTATGATAAAGTGTAACTTATGATAAAGCGTGAGGAAAATGTGATGTTAGAAACGCATAAAATCGTGCATGGAAAGTTCTATCCAGAGACCGTTGTTTCTGCAAAATCTGCTTATTTTTTCAGGTTTTAAGAAGTTTAGTACAGTGTGGAAAGCTCAGGGGAGGCAGAGTGTGAAAAAGGAAGGGTGGAGACGAGTGTGTGTGTGCGTACGTGCGTGTGTGTGTTTGTGGATGGGGTTTCTGTCTCTGTGGTTTCAGCTAATAACAAAAATGCTCATTTATTCAGACGCACAAACACACACACACCCATACACTCTCTCTCACTTTCAATTCTCCTTTTTAATTATCATGTAATCATTCCAGGGTCAAAATGATTCGACACACACCCACCTTCATGAAATTAATCCGGTTTCAAGTCCAAAAGGTTTCTGTACGTAAAAAACAGCAGTTCGCACCCTGTGGGTGTATAATAGTGGAAGGAAGTGTGAACAAAAACCACACATACGCAGAGCCTTTCTCAGCCCAGAAACAAACACTTTGGTGCTTTCTGTACCGCCGGCTTTTCCGCAGCATGGACACTCTGACACGTCCTCCGAAACCATGTCCTCACAGATGCTTAGGCTAGAAACTCTCTAGTAATTCCTAGATTGCTAAACGTAACGGACATTAGGGTAAACGTTACTGACTAATGGTTTGAAAGCTGGTGGTCCACGTAAAGTGCTGATTCAGTGGTTAAGATTTCGAGTTGTAATCCTGGTTGTGCTCTTGTGCAAGATCCTGATACTTCAACTGATAACTCGTTTTGCATAAAAAGTCTGACTTAGCGACTTAGGGTCACTTTGCACCTTCAGGGTTGGGGGTTCGAATCTCGCACTTTAGTGGAGATCGCATGTTCTCCCTGTGCTTGGTGCGTTTCCTCCAGGTACTTGGGTTTTCCAAACTAAGGAACTTTGTGCTGAAGAGGGAAAAAAATGAACAGCAGCTCAAGTGCGAAAATTAAAAAGACGAACCGAAGCATCAGACAACGTCTTAATTTGATCGACACCGGTTTTAACTTCCAGCTGCTCGGATTGATTCCGCCGGATCGGATTCTACGTCGCGTCTGAATTAATTCATTGAATGAATTTAAATGCGCTGTTGGACTTTGGCGATCTCTGCGTGGCCCGAGCTACGGTATTATTATTCCTTCTTCTGTGGAGCTAATTAATAAATACGCCCTCCGCCGAGCACACCAGCAGTTTAACAATTGACTTAATTAGCGGTTATTCTCTCTCTGAAGCTGACCCCATGAAATAATCACTACGCGGGCCCGTCCACGTGCTTCTCATTTTCTTTATCGCTGAAATGAGAAAAACGTGAGGAAAGAAAGAAATCACAGGGCTTTGGAAATCAACACCGAGGTCTGACCCCATGCACTGGGGAAAGCGCAGCAGGTCGTCTCTCAGAAGAGACGCCGATAGTGTGGATGTGAGGGAAAAAAAGAAAGGAAAAAAAAAAAAAACAGAGACTCGCATTCAATCCGAGGATCCCCTCCCCCGCTTTACGCCTTTACGCATGTCGTTTCTAACTAATTAGACAGGAATAATAAAATAAAAAAAAACAAGTGTGAGCGAGGCCTGGGTTAAAATGAGGTCATTGCTATCTCTGTGTGTCATTCTCTCTCTCTCTCTCTCTCTCTCTTTTTGAGACCAAGGGGAAAAAAAAAACCTTTGATGTTTGTGTAGGCCTGAGGTGCTGAGGGCCTCTCCTGCCCTTTCCCTTTCTCTTTCTCTGTCTCCGTCTCTCTCCTGCTGAATGCTCTCTATCTTTATATTTCTCTCTCGCTCACACACACTCATTTCTCAAGGCCCTTCCACCACCGGCATCACTACTGCTGTAGCTAATTAACACCATACACACAGTAAATTGAAAACTAGCCCGACTCTCTAAGTATTTGGGTATTTTTAAAAATAAAACCTATAGATCTTTAAATTTTTTATTTTGAAGACCAGAATAGAACAGTCTCCCATGACTGTGTGGACGTGCTGGTCCTTTTTGGTCTTTAAAAATAGTTAAATACCTGTACGAGCATGTGAGCACACACATACACACACACACACACACATACAGAATGAGACAAACAGAGCACTCGTATCCATTTACACAAACACCCGTTCACCATCTCCAGCTTGCAATTCGATTAATGGCTCATTACAGGCTCTATGATCTTTCTCTCTTTCTTTCATCGTCTCACTCTGGAGTTCTTGAGTTCAGTTTGCTCAAGCAATATTGCAACATTTACCATGCACAATTTTATTATTATTATTACTATTATTATTACTTGTAGTTCGTAAATCACAATCATAATCACATACACACACATATACACAGTAAAACCTTGGATTATGAGTAACTTGGTCTGCAGGTTTTTTGCAACACAAGCAAAACATTTTTATTAATTTTATCTTGATAAACGAGCGCTGTCTTGAATTTACAAAATGAGCAAATGTCATTTTCCCAGAATAGTTATCCGATAGTAATTCACAATCACAAAATAATAAGTCATAATTGCAAATTGATAGGTCACATATACATTACTGCATTACTTTATTGTCCGCATATCCCAGCTTTGTTAGTAGGCTGGAGTCAGAGCTCAGGGTCAGCCATTATACAGCGCCCGACTCTAATCAGTACCTCATTCCCTGAGTCACCGCTGCCGAAAGTGGTAGTGAGTGCTAGTTGTAGTAATTATGAGATGGTAAGTCATAACCACAATCCAGTTAGTCATACCACAAATTCCCAAAATGGTCATAATTACGAGTTAGTAAGTCATAATAACAAAACAGTTACTTTAAGTTACAACCACACGATGGTAAGTCAGAATTACCAGATAGTTAGTAATAATTACTGGTTAATCATAACTGTAAGTTATAAAGTCACAATGTCTATAGCAGTGTTGGGAGACGTTACGTTTTAAAGTAACTAATTACATTACAAAATTACCCTCATTAAAAAGTAATCAGTTACATTACAGCGTTACTTTCTGATAGAAGTAACTAGTTCGAGTACTTTTCCATTGCAGAAAATGAAAACTCCTTTGTGATTCCTCATCCATGTTGTTTTTAAGACCTTTATAATTATTCTACCATCATCACTCAGCAAAGTTTGGCCCAAAATCTGTTAACTACTAATACCCTTGTCTCACCTACGCGGTTTCGCGCGGTGGCCGTAAGTACGGTTCATCATGATTCACCGCGAGTTTTGGGGCTGTGATTAGGTTTCCATCTTTCCGCGCGTCGTCCCTCACATAGTAAAACCGCATAGGTGAGATAGGGGTATAACAGCGGGGGGGCGGGTTATCAGGGGCGAGGCTTGTAGGATGACTTTCACACACACACAAACACACACACACACACAATAACGGTTGTCTGACTTACGGATGGCATAAATTGTCGGAATAGCGGACAATTAGATAGGACAGGAACAAACAACAAAACAAAAATGAACAGAATTTCCATTGTCTGATTACCATGAACTGCTTTAAACCATCTTAAATATGCCCAGCTTATACACATATTAATCACCCAAACGTGTTATTCAGTTACCATAGTGACGTATGTAATACTAGACCATGCTAGAAAACCTGGGCGTTTATCTACTGTATGTCTATGTCTTTCGTTTCCAAGCAGCATAAGAGCATCAGAACGGCAACTCATAAAATCAGAGGACAAGAAAGGAGGAGGGAAAAAAAACATAAAAGTAAAGAAACAGGGAAAAAAAAGGCAAACAGCTGTATAGACATATATGATTAAAAATGGCCCGACGTTCTTCTGTGAAACGGCAACCGATTTAACTCGAAGGAAAATTACACCCTGCGTCCTCATTGTCTTCCGCACAAACTTCTGATTTTATGTAATGAATGTGCACAGTAATTACATTGCCAGCGGATGAAAAGGAGTAAATTTATATTTCCAATCCCAGAAACGAAAGTGATACTGTGCAATCACTTGTACGCTGGTGCTGCGAAACCAGACATTTCGATCCTAAAACAACATTCGTGTGGGACGGAAATTTCCAGAACCCTTACGAGCGTCTGGCTCGTATACAGCTGGTGTGCAAACTGCACTCTCGCGCGGGTCACGGCCGCTCCAACAGGCTTACTGGAAACAGACCTGGCCGCTGTGTGTCATGAGCGCCTGGCACACTTGGCCTTTCGGGTTCCTGGCTAATCACCAACAGGAAGATCGTTTGTAGCAAAGCAGGGCTGCAGGATATGGACATGGTGTGAATTATTGCAGAGACAGACGCCATGATTTTGAGGTTCGATCTGCTTGAAGAGATCAAGAGATCAAAGGGGTTTTTTTTATATCCCAGTGAACAAAACTCGATTGTAAAGTTTACTTGTGCAACTCAAAAACTTTGAGTACAGTAAACGTTAAGTTAGATTTACATAAGTATAATTATGTGATAACTTGAAGCTTGAATTATGCACACAAATTTAGCAAAGGATTACATTTTATCTTGTTAAGAAGACAATACACTCATAAATCAAAAAGCCTTTAAATGTGTTTAGATTTCCCAATGCATTCTCTAAAATCTAAGTTCGAGATATAACACTTACACTTTAATCTATCCCTGCTCACTCAAATGTACCATCATTCCAGTAATATGTTAACTCAATATTTTCAATAATTTACTCTAATAACCCATTATCTATAAGATACTAAGACTTCTTACTACATTTAGGGCGTGTTTAATTCATATGGGACAAGATTACGTTAAAATAGCTGAACAGTTTGACAACAAAACGCAATAAAACCCAATTTCGGACTTTTAGTCATTTTAGCGTATTCATGGCCCAGGTTCGATTCCCAGTCATTGCCCAAACCTCAGCCACTGGATGCCGTGGCGGTCGCAACCCCGAATAAAATAAGAGGTTTGCGTCAGGAAGGGCATCTGGCGTAAAACCTGTGCTAAGCAGCCAAGAGCAACAACAACAACAACAGTCATTCTGGCGTATTGTTCTTCTCTGACAAACTAGGTTATCTGTAACTGAACATTCATTTCGAAAAATACACTCCATAACCTTATTTTAGAAGCTTTAAACGTTATTCCATTTTGAATAACGCAAACACAGCTGATGCTGCGAGTGAGTTAAATGTGTTTAAATGGTTTTGTGAGAATATTTCAGCCAAGAAAAAGAATGTTTCTATTTTGCTACTGCTATTCCAATCACTCCAGCAGTTATATATCTATATATAAATGACAGGCTTAACATCTGCAATACGTTATGAGATTTGGCTGTTGTTCAAACGCTACGGTAGTGTGGAGATACTGTAGTGTAAACACTGTGGTGAAGAAACCAAAAAAACGTTACTTAAATAACTTAAAATATAAACGATCGAGTACTAGACAACAACAGTCGTTCTGGTGTATTTACATTATCTGGTTCTGTCCCCCATTACTGTAACGTTACAAACCTTATGGGTTGACCGATGGACACATTTATTTGATGCACGAACGGACATCATACGATGTACTATGATAGAGAGATGACGTCATGTCTGGGAGGCTGATGATGCTGTAAACTAAACATTTTGTACTGCTTATAAAGTTTCTCAGGATCTTTAACAAACTTAAAAAAGGTTTTGTGTACATTTGTCCGTAATCGAATTTGCTAATATTCAATTAACAAAAAAGTTTTTATTTTTGCTCAAATAACACAACAGAACATTGCAGAAAATAAAAAAAATTTAAAATCACCTCAGTAAAAAATAAAAATAAAGTGATGAGTATTGAGGTCATGAGTATTTTTATACAACGTAAAATAAAATCTGAAAGCAAAATTTTCCGTGATGTCTGCTGACAGCTTGCCATTAGCATACCGCGCTAACGTCAGGCTCCTTTCACTCCAAACCGGATTCACAACCCCCTTTCGCGCCTCCTGTTTTTTTTTTTTTTGTCTTGTTTTTTTTGACCGAGCCCCTAATGACAGCTTGAATCCAAGGACCAGCTGCGCTAATCGCGTCCCTGATTCATTCGCCGCTAGTCCGTTTCCTCTTTGCTAGCTCCCCCGGTAGCTAATTACACTTTTGCGCTTTCACTCCACCGGCCGGATGACATATTGTAAAAAAAAAAAAAATCTGAGAGAAATATATTGCCTAGACACTGTGCATAGACAGCGCTAGGGTTCTTCGATCAAGGCTGTATGCTAAACATGTAGCTAGTGTAACATGGTTGAAATGGCTGCAATAGCCCTGAAAGCAGAAGATCTTTGTACCAGAGCAGCGTCGTCCTCAAAAGGCTTGTTCGGCGTGAACTGAAATCTGCTTTCGTGTAACTCGTCTCGAAGAGAAACAAACCGTTTTCTCAGCGTGTCGCGGTGCTTTTGTGCCCTAGAGCGAGTGCACTTCTAATGAAAGCTGAGCAGCTACAGAAGAAAACATGATACGACTCTGATACACCACAGCAGAACCACAGACACTCTGAGCTCCTCTCATCCTTACTTTATCCATCTCTCTCACACACTTTCACCAGTTTTTTCTCCTCCGGTCTGTTACGTGTGCTGCTTCGTAAATTCGTAAAATACCACGTCTCTCCCCCTCTCCCTCCAAGTGGGCAACCGAAAATGCCATGCCCATGCGTTGCCCTTTTCCTTCAAACAGACGGGCGATGATGGAGCATCAAAACAAAGATGAGTGCCATATTATTGCTTTTTTATTTAGCGCGGAGGGACTGAATAGGAAATTGGCCTTCATTTCAGCTGCGTATGAACCTGAGTTCACAAAGGAAACGCAGATGGAGGGGGAACAACTCAGGCACACACACACACACACACACACACACAAAGCGAGCATGATATTTGCACTTTTAACTCGACGGGGAGCAAAATATAAATGTTCGCAGCCTTGAACCCTTGCAAAAGAATCTGATTACACAACCTGCTTACAAAGTTAACAGCAACACTAACCAATGCAGACGACAAACACCGTTCAGATTTATGGCTTCCTGAACATACTACTGTCCACACCACCATGGCGCTTCAGGGGCTGGAATGTATCAGGGTCAGATGGTGGGAAATAAAAATGATGATGAGATTTGAATTGACAACTCACTGCTACTAAGTCACTGCTTTCACCATGACCACAGTTTTAACCGTCTTAACCACATTACGACAGGCTCTCATGTCGCAACACTTCCTGTTTAAGTAAAAAGTGAACGCTCCTTTTCAGTGAACCGTGATATCGAGTTATATTTACATCTACATTTCTGCTTTGTCTTCTACGACAGATTAACCTGAACCTAAGGCTAATGTTAAAAGTAATGAAGCTGACACTTTCGGTTGGAATTGGTTTCTATATGAAAAGATACAATTGCGATCTTTAAGAAAATGATTCGATATCTGATGATCTGATGACTCTGCTACGATACCAGTGATTCAATATCTGATTTGGTATTATATCCCCATGGGGACCAAAATCCAGTCCATCTGGTCCGAACCCACAGAAAAACAAATGCAGCAAAAGTCGCTGAAAAACTCCAATGCTGGCAAGGGATGGGAATCACCAGTCACCACCTGATACGATATTAACGCACTACCTAGATGCCGTTTCGATTCTAATGACGCGATTTTATAAAAACGATATTACGTTTTCCCAGATTTTGTTACAATTTTAAACCTTAAACCTCAGAAAAACATTAAAAGTTTCCATCCATCCATCCAGGAACCTCTGTAGTCCAACTAGGGATCATCAAGGCCAATGGTGACCATGAAATTTATTTACATTTGTACGACCGTGGTAGGACCCCCGATCAACACTCTAACGCACATTCACACTACAGGCAGTTTGAAAACGGCAACTGCATGTTTTTGCACTGTGGGAGGAAACCGGAGAACCTAGAAGAAAACCAGCAAGCACGGTGAGAACATGCAAGCACCATGCACACAGACCCGAGGCAGGAATTTAACCTGGAACCTAAAGGTGCAAGCATGTGTAATTAGTGGGTTTGAGACTAATTTGCTTACAATCTGGAGATAAAGGCAGATCAAAGTCTTTTAAGGCATTTGAGTTTTGACAATAGAACGCCATAGAACTCCATAGAACGCCTGAGGCTGCCGATCCGGCCTACAAAGTCTCTGGATCCCAATCTGGTCACGCAACCATAGAAATCACCAGACAAAGTTTCTATTTTAAGTTCGATCCACAAAGGGCCCCACCTTCCAATCAAAAGCACCCAAAGTATCTGTTGTCAACGACCTGGTGCCAGACACAGCAGCATACACACGCACACATACACACACACTTAACCACAACAAAGCAGCACACACCCATAATGAGCAAATATTTGCTATGGCTAATCTTCTTTCTGGAGAAGTTAGCGTGATAATGTAAATCAAAGAGCATTCACATTGGAGTTAGAATCTCCTCTTCATTTACCTCGCACTCGATCGTCACATTAGAAACGTGTCATCAATTTTCTCGGCTAATTATGTTAAGCGTGCTGTTAGCTTAGGTAAACAAAGTTGTGCAAATACAACGATATGCTAACAATTATGCTATTCTTGCCCTCTTTGGAGAGCGCTGTAAATATTACGGAATTATACTGTAAATTGTCTAGACAGGCATTTCAAACAAAGTGTTAGAAGTTTTGTAATTTTTATTATATAACAGTTAATTATATATGATTGGACATAAGAGTGGTGATAATGGACGATAACAGCACTGGGACTTTGAACTATATATACAGGACTTCTAATTAGTTAGTTCCACTAGTCATGGAAGGATATGTGTTGGTGAAGCAAACTAGCTGAAACCAATCAACATCTCTTGATAATAAATGGTGTTTGCAGAACAGTTATATATTGCAGTTATATATTGCAGAACAGGACTACGATATAATGTGAACACAATTTTAGTCATAATTTCGGACGTACATAAATTTGTGTTTAGGTCCAGATTTAAGTATCTCACTCAAAGACGTTTCATTTTTAAAATGTCTATAAATCTGTCTACATGGCACGTACAGTACCTACAGCTGGTCGCTACTGCTCAACGGTCAGCCAACTTACCTCAAAAGGACCTCAAGTCGCAGAAACCAATCCATGTCGAGCACTTCCTGCTAATTTACTCATATAAAAGGTCACACATTTACAACAGACTCTCACTCACTCACTCTCACTCGTTCTCTACACCGCTGATCCCGAGGCCCCGGGGTACCTGGACGTGGTGTCGATCCATCGCAGGGCTCACACTCCCGCACACACTCGACACACGACTGGCAATTTGGAATTGCTGATGAGCCTAATCTGCATGTCTTTGGACTGCGACAGAGGCAACCCGCTGAGCACGGAATAATGTTTTTTAACAAGATTGTTCCTGATTTGCATGAAGCTTTTTTGATATTTAATATTTATCACTTCGGGTAATAACTACGACCCCGCATGTGAAGCTGATTTTAAACAGATTACAAAAATCACACCGGGTAAATATTTCCTTTCACCTCAGGGTGATCAAAAGTCTATCTCATTTCCATCCTGTAGGATTTAAGAACTCACTAAACAGCACGTCTCTGAGGTGGTAAACTTTATGAGTCCCCGTTTGGTGGGTTTCATCTGGGTGCTCCGGTTTCCTCCCACAGTCCAAAGACATGCAGATTAGGCTAATTGGCGTTAGGGCTGCACGATATTAGGAAAATATGCGATATGCAATATTGTTGTTGAATATTGCGATAACGATATTTCTTGCGA
>JAQQZT010000019.1:4559893-4572473 GCA_030068275.1 Clarias platycephalus | reverse complement strand
AGTTGGCTTGCTAAACGATTGCTAAAGAGAAATCAAACAAAAAGCTGATGTTACACTGAAAAACTATGAAAGCTGGTGGGAGCTACTTCCTACCTATGTAACCTCAGATAGAGACTCGTTCAGGAGGGATAGTTCGACACAATCACCTCAGCGCATCAACTATCCTAAAGTGAGCTGCCACGTTCTCATGGTCTTCTGTCGACTTTGCATCTAGACCGTTTCTGATCAACAAATGAACAATGAAGAGACATCGCACTTTCAAGTAGACGGAATGCAAAATGGATAAGAGTGCCACGATACAAAGTGAAACTGCATTGTATTTGCTAACGGTGAGAAATTTCTGGCAAACTCCAACAACAGCAGAAACGACAAATCCAAAAAAAATATATAATTATAACAAAACAAAACAAAAAAAGTGTTAAGGTTATAAAAGTATAAAAAGGAAAATAGATATGTATGAAGGCCCCATTTTTTTTTTTTTTTTAACTGAGAAAGTACAAACTATGACAAAAATCTGACCGGATTAAATTTCAAGGTCATTCGTCAGACTATCCCTTGCTGGGCTTACGTGTAGGATGAGTTCTGCTTTTTTCTTTTCCTTCACACGTCACAACAAATCAGAAATCTGGGTCAGAGCCACTGCTGGAACGATTATATTCCATTACAGGTTTAACCCTGTTAAAACGCACAGCGATGTGAATTTCTGCAAACACCAGTATGCGCTTTCTTTGCTGGCGGATGATACTACAGAAATAAGCTCACTGGTCAATAACTCGAAGGGGACAAATTTATGAATATTACTGCGCATTCTTAGCAAAACACGTTCGATCGGTCCTTCGATCACTATAAACTCTACGAGACTGTATGAGACAGCAGTAAGGTTCCGCCTGTACATTGACCTGAGTGCCAAGTGAACATAAAATAACCTCTAAATGCGTAGTCTTGTCCAAGGGGTGGAGTAAACGTACACGGACATGAGAGGACAACTTATAACACAAGCTCAATAACGGCAGATGCTGCCATGACCTTCCAAAAATCAAATCTTCTATATAATGAGGGTGAATAATGCGTGTTCTTTTTGACATGATTCAAACGTAGGCACCATTAAATCAATAAAGGCAAATGTACTGTAACTAAGCAAGCAAGGTATGAATGTACAACATGCTTGATCTTTATTTTTACTCTGAGTGACATCGTTATCCGGGTCACGCCCTCAAAACCAAAAATGAATAGACTCATGAACAGACTGACATGATGTACACGACGGGCAACGGCAGGAATACTTCGCGATACACAACAAGCCAATATGTTCGAATATATTTAGATGTTTCATGTAAAATATAGAATAAATTTTTTTTTTATTTTTTTATACATCTCATGTTAAAATAAATCTAATCTACTCTGCATGCAGAAGATCTTTAGTCTTGTTTGAAAATTTTACACACCCGGTAATCAAACGTTCTGTAATTATAGCACCTAAACGGTCTTTTGTTCAGTGCAAGGACTTGCAGTGACACACAGCGGGACTGATGGAAAAAAAAAGGACCATCCGTACGTATGCCCTTATGCATAGTTTGCAATAAATCCCAACCTTGTAGAGCTAAACCACACTCACCAGACAGAACGCATGAGTAGTGTTGGGAACAAGCGATCAAACCTACATCCACCAAGTGGACAAGTTTCATATATACACATGTTGGTCAAAAGCGCTGAAGTGCAGTTAAAGGGTGTGGGGTTTGAAAAAAAGACGGGAAAAAAAAAAAAAGTCAAGTATTTCATAAAGTAATAGCACATAACCATACAAGTCAAACCATCTAGAATACCAAGAATCATCCACTTGTACTAAATGATAAATATAAAGATTGTTAAAGAGTGAAGATATTTCTTTGCATACTCCTATAAAAATGTATATTTCATTCGTGTAGATATTCTGATATTTATCTTTCCACCAGGTTATCCTAGCATTCAGATATCTGACGCACCCAACACTACCAGCTGTAGCGTTATTACATCGTTCCTATTAAAGTGACAAACGAGAAGCACAAACATCCAGGCGAAGACACGCTCTAAAGATCAGAGCCCGGGTTGCACCAGGCGACTGATTTAGATAGAGAAAGGCCATGGTGTGCCCTTCGTTTGACATTGCTCCTGATAAACAAAGGGTCCCACTTTCTAATTCAATGCACTAGGTGACTGTTTCATATCATGAAAACAAGAAACTTATAAATTAATTTTAAAAATCATAATAAGGCAAAGAAGAAATCTCTACAACAGTGTGAACCTTTGGTATGCATAGTTCAACTGTCTCTTACTCGCTCTTCACTTTCCACTGATGAGAAAGACAAAGCTAGAAAAGAATGGCTATTTTTCATATTTTTTGACCCCCACCCGAAAATCACTGTGGCTTATTTTTGGTTCATTTATTTATTTATTTATTTATTTTTTGGCTTTAAGTTCAGTAAACCTCCACTTCAACCTCTTGTCCCCTTCCCACTCCCCAAAAACAGTAATGAACTAACAAATTCCCTTTTTTTTTTTTTTTTAAACACAGTACCATGTTAAAACAAATTTTCATCCCCCTTTCCGAAAGACAGTGTGACTGCTAACCAAATACACAGATACGCAGTCACATCCATGTCTTTTTCTATTTATGGAGGAAGGGATCATCCTCTTCTTCTTCTTCATCCTCATTCACAGCAGGGCCAGGGTCGCTCAGGCAGCGGAGGAGTCGCTGCTCCTTCGTGTCGTCTTGCTCTCCTGTCTTGTCCTCCTTCTTTTGCCGCATCACCAGCCCCTCCTCATCCTCCACCTCGGGTAGGTCTCGTGCCGCCGCCTTGCCAAACTCGTCCAACACGGTGATGGAGTCTGGGCTTTGGGGTGAAGCCAGGTCCACTTTAATAGCGGGGAGGTTTTTGTTTGCGTTTGTAGGCTTCACGCTCCAGGCTTGAGGGTCTATCAAGAAGACGGAGGATGAACAAGAACGCATGAATTCATGTGAGTATCATTTGATCAAATCTACAACGACTGATATTTATCGTGTGTGAAACTAACAGCATTGAGGCGAGTAACTTGAGGTGCTCAAAGAGGCTCACTGACAACGTTGCTAAACAATTATACACATTCAATAAAAAAAATTAATAAAAAACATTGTTGTTTTTGGCTTTCGATTGCTTCATCAATTTGTAGGGAATCTAAAATATTTATTCCCTATATGTTGAGAAATTCATCCCCCCTGAGATCATTGTGAAGATCATCATGTGTCTTTGCACATGACGAATAATCATGAGTTACTTAGTCATGTAATAGTCGCACACACACACATCTTGAAAACCTCATTTATTTTTAAATGAGTCTTTTTAAGCAAAGAGTGATTCATCTAGTTATTAAAAAAAAAAAAAAACAAGCAAAAGAAAATAAAATTATTGTAGTGTACATGTGATGGTGTAGGTCAAATGCTACTGAAATCGAGAAACACTAGGGGGCGAAGTAGAGCAAGGTTAGACTCACCAGAAGCCAATCTTGCTCTGGCAACGGTGGGGGAATCAGGAGCTCCAGCCGGAACGGTGAGGTAATTATTCTTTAGCTGAGAAAGCTAAAAGTGCACACACACACACACACACACACACACACACACACACACACACAGTACAACTATGCTGATTACAAAAACAAAAAGACTGTTGTGACAAGGTGACGAAAGGTTCACTGCAGACATAATGAACGCAGGGAGAATATTATTCAGTAATTTACCTTCTTTTCCAAATCCTTCATCCGCTTCCTTTTGATAAGTTCCTTAAAGCCGTCCTCGAAGGGGTCAGCCACCAGCGTGTGTCGGTTATAGGACTGCAACTGCAAAAGGACGAGCTTTTAATACTGGATACTTTGATGTGTACATCAATAGAGATGAATCACACCTGGTTATAATTTATCCCAATAGTGATGATATCATTAACAAATCAAGGAACAGAAGTGTGATACTCAGAGAGAGACAGAGAGAGAGAGAGAGAGAGAGCGTAGACTAAACATTTCCCAATATGGACTCACTCTCTGCCGTGTCCTCTGCAGGTTCTGGCGTAGAATCTTCTGGATCTCCTCCTCCTGGTCCTTCGATAACTTGGGAATCATTCGCTCAGGAGGTTTCTTGGGCTGGATATTTCTAAAAGAGAAGGACAGAATGAATTCTAACAAACGTTTATCTTCAGTGTTGCATCGTTTCCTCATAGTTTTAAAATAAAATTTAAAAATTAAAAAAAAAAAAAAACGGTTTACGGTATGACTGGAGCAGGAGAGTCAAACCTGACGAGTCGGGAAGGAGTTCGGCTAAAAGTGATGTCTTAACCCTTTCTTTAATACTCCGCACTCATGGATGGATATTGTATATTAACACATGGATGGTTAATATATAGGGCTGTATAAAATTATTCATTCATCTTAAATAATGTCTTAAATTACACAAATTAATAATTAAATTTTATTTAATTTTCAGTATTACATATTTCAGACGGATTTCATTTTGGACATTAGATTTTTTTCCCCCCCTATTTTGTAAATGATTTCTTCAGGAAGCCTGTTAACGTTTTTTTTATTTTTATATTCTTAATACAAGTTAATGTTTAGACTACAGATGTGAATCACAGGTAAATCAATTTGATTAGATTTTCAATTCAATCCCATGGCTCAAATGATTATTGTCTGATTCGTCTCAAGCAGCCTCATTTCTTACATGCATTAAAATATTAAAAACTATTAAAAGTAATAAAAATTTTTTTAAAAAAGTATATACAAAGTAATCGACTTTTTTCCTGCAGATCTTCTGTGCTACACTACAGTCCAGTAGGTGGCGGTGTTCTATAAATTCTTCCTACATCAGTCTTTCCTACTTACGCAGACCAAAAAAAACATCATATTTCGGGGCTTATGGCCCCCGCCTATAAATCCATACCACGACTACGTCTAGCAACTTGTAGGTTTATGTTACATTTTTTTTTTCATCAGTTTGTGTTTTATTGTACCTTTGTTGTATTCAACCTTGAAATCTGTTCCACTCCACATAACTCCATGCACACTGATCTTTTTCTTAAAATTTTAAAATAAATAAATATATAAAAGAATCCCCATAAAACTGTGCTACCCTGATGTGAGATAGTTTTCTTTTCTTTCTTTTTTTTTTTTAATAATGCAGTTCAATTCAAAACTACCCATTAATCTATATGGATGAGATATCCTGATAAAGTAGGGGGGAAAAAACTAAATTAAAGATATTATTTTGCGCTATGGTAGGAAAATCTGAAAAAAAAAAAAAAAAAGCAAGACCTCTGAAACAGAGAAGTTCATTTAGAGTTCCAGCCTCAAAAATCACCACCGTTATTTCCGTTTACAGAAGGAATGTGATATTTTTGGAAAATAATCAAAACTTCGGGGTGGTAACCAAAACTCTATATATTCCTTTATTGATTATTTTCCTATAACTGAATTTCCTTCCTTCATCTTGGTTCTGGATTTTAGATCTAAATTGAGGAAATGTTCTTACTGCATGGACACGGTGGACGGCATGGCTGACGGCAGTTTGGCTCCTCCTCCGCTCTCCACCAGCTCGATGGCCTGCTTCATTTCCATCTTGTGATAGAAAGCGATGAGCTGGGGCTCTTTCGAGCGCTCGCCTGCGATCAGGCATTTCTTCACGTACTTCTTGTTGAAGCGGTTCAGCCTGGGACACAAGAAGGTGGAGTAAACACCTGAGAGAATGCAAGCCAGCCGCTCTGATCTTTTCATGCAAGAGATCTGCTGTCAAGAGAAATATGTGCGTGTTTTGTTTTACTGTTTAACCGCTAAAGGGCTAAAAAGAAGCAACATTCATTTTTATTTTTTATTAAATGTTGTAACATCACACCTGTTGTGTTTCACTGCTTTCGAAACAGATCAGAATTCTCAACTGGCATTCAACAGACTTTGAAAGGAATCTGGCTAAAACGTTCTCCAGGGAAACAGAAAACGACTAGCAAGCAAAAAAATCTGAGTATCATATACAGTATATGCTCTCATTTTATTATCATGTAGGAACTGGTTTTGCACTTGCCCAACAACTTTAGAAAAAAATTAATTTGGCAGATCAAATGCCTTCCAAAAATGCATGCTCTGCATATTTAAATCTGGTTTCTTCTTCATGTGGGGCTCGAATGATCAAATATGAACTTTAACATGAGGAGGAAATGTATATCTGAATTCTTTCTACACACTTGTCTTTCCAATGATGATGTCCGTAATGTCCGCAGACGTCCTCGATACCGGTCAGCAGGTGGTCCAAAAACTAAATTAACAAAAAATATATAAACACTAATTAGATTTCAAAAGCGACCAGTAACACACAGAAACGCACACAATGCAGATTTAAAAATAAATAAATAAATAAATAAATAAACTGTTGGAATAAAAAAAAAAAAGGTCTCGATCCAGTCGATACACTATAAAGCTTCAGAAAACACGAGTTGTCATAGCAACACTACATCTTTAAAACATTTCCTTGCAATCCGCACTAATCTTAAAGATATATAATTTGGTGCCTTGTCTGGAGGGATTATTTTGAAACACTTAGTGTAGTATCGGTCTAGCCTGTCTCGCGGTCTTTAAACTAATCCTAGTTTAAACACAGTTGTTCTGAGACTAAGGTACAGAAGCCTTAAACAAAACAAAACAAAAAAAAACCTGATTTAGCCCAGGGAAGCGAGTACTAATAACAATCTCTCCCCTGCTGACGGCCTCGGTGACTCATCAGCTCGACAGACCTGCTTACTGCTCCATTTCTCTCTCTCTGTGTGTGTGTGTGTGTGTGTGTGTGTGTGTGTGTGTGTGTGTGTGTGTGTGTGTGTGTGATTAGCCTGCGCTCCCCTGGCGTCTAGGTTTCCCTGTGCTTCGAGATGATGATATGCATGGTGGGAAGCCAGCGGACTGAGGACATGCACGATGACATGGGTGTGTCTGGGGAAGTGGGTTTGTGATTTAACTTGCAAACGATTGTTTGTTAAAGTCGTTAGGCCTAAGGTGGCTTGTTCATGACAAGGCAGAGCTGTTACGAGCTTGATTTACCGTTTAGCAGGAGTTTCTTTTGCCGCTTTTCAGTTGGAATACACTAAATGTTGATGACATTTTATGACAACGAACACAATCTTTAGACAAATAGAGCTTGAATATATGGAGACATTAAAAGGTTACACGGATAGTATTAAAAAACAGACACTCATAGTTTTATGATAAGATATGAAACAAATCTTGTTGCCACTAGTATTATTATGCTCATGTTTTCTTCTTCTTGGAATTACATGAATAGACCCATGACTAAAATTGATAATTCAAAAGAAATTTCTGATTTTTAAAGATGGATCAATCAGTCCGAGAGTGAACTGCCCCTGCGGCCGATATCTAGGAATCCTGAAATCCTGCTTCATACAGAATTATAGTTCACCCCTGGTCCTTCTGAAAGACATCTTTTTAACAGATCAACTCTTCCGTATTAGACCAAGGAGAACACTCACTCTTAAAACTGCTAAACGTATTCATAGCTAAATAAATTTTAGTGCATACATTTTGTCATAAAACTATGAGTGCCTACTTACTTATGTATAATGAAGCTTATATAAAAAGCTTTGCCTTTTGGTTAAAAAAAACAAACAAACAAACAAAACAAAAAAACATAGAAATAATATGGAAACGGCGGTATAAGCCCTGGCTATGTGATACGGTCGACTTGGTTAGATTTAGCCAGCAGGTGGCGCTTAACAACAAACAACAAGAAGAGAAGGACACGATTAGACAGAATCCTCAGGCGCGGTCCTCTCTAGCACTGAGCAACAAGCCAGGACAAGTCGCTAATATGGAAGAATGAGCTTCTTCCAAGAACTGTACTGCTTAGAAGTACAGTTGTTTCAATGAGCTAGCCGAATATTTCTCTCAGGGCCGTTTCATAGCCATTCCATGATCTTAAACATTAGCCTTAACCGTACTTCTCGTAACGTATTGTGTAGTGTTTGCTCCTCGGGGGGACACAGAGCAGCTGAGAAACGCACAGACTGCAAATGGGATGGACCGTTACCTGAGTGTGGATCTCTTCATTGATGGATCGCTTGGTTTCCTGCTTCTTCTTAACGGCCAGCAGGTCTACCAGGGGACGAATGGTCATCCCCTACACCGCCGTACCGCACAATGAAGAGAGAGAAAGAAAATACCATTAGCCAACTGTTTCAGCATTCACAAACAAAAAAAAACTAACAAAAAACACTTTATAAATGGTCCGTTTTAATGTTAAGCATGATAGCTTTGTAAATGGAATAAGGCTGAAACTAACAATTCTGAAATTTTTACTCAATAGCTCTTATTAATCAGTTTTCATAATTAAGCTAAAGGTTGTTTTGTGCATGTGGTAAATAACAATCAAGATAATAAAGATGAAAACTTTATTTGAAAAAAAAAAATGTGTCTAAATTTCTTGAAACAAATTCTAAAACCAAGGAAAAGCAAAGTTGCAGCAATAAAATCTAATTATTAGTTAAAACTAATAATGAATTATTGTGTATTATTAATTTAATTAAATAAAATTAAGAAAATTGAGGTAGTCTGTGGGGAAGGTCCGAGGTCAAGCGAAGTGTGAAAGGCTGAAGATTGAGGTAAGTGAGAAAAAAAACCCACATCTGAGGAGAATGTGTGTGAATTAGTTTGTGACCGAGAGTAAGGGGGAGGGAGAGAGAATTTGTTTTGTTTTATGTGTGTGTATTTAACTCAAAAGGTTCATTGAGGAGAACTGGAAATAAAAACATGTCACATAGCGACACACAATCAGTAACTATCCACATTCTCTTCAGGTGTAAATCTGACTCTCGTGTTCTTCACAACAAAGCGGCGGCCACGCCCCTGCCAGCACAATGTCTTTTCTCTACGTTCCAACGTACTTAACGTTTCCTCAACATACATTCTTATTGTCCAAAACATGGATTGCTAAATTTAAATGTCATATATGGAGAACATATTCCAATTTCAGGTCAAAACAGTCGTGTGTGTGTGTGTGTGTGTGTGTGTGGCATACTACCATGTCATGTCTTCTTAACTCTGTTGTGCTTCTTTAAAATTTTTTAATCCAATACGGTGAAGCAAGAATTTCCGTAAATGTGGCCAACAGCGCTCTCTCATCTCATAATGATTAAGATAAAAAGACATGTACAGCAATCAATATTGAGACTGTTTATATCAATTCTCCTAATAACCAGTGCAGATTTAAACCTGATCCAGGAGCTGATTCAACAACGTGTTTAACCCGATCTGAATAAAGCTCGGGACAGAATTATGGTATCCTGCGGCTGTAATACAGTAGTGCATCCCTGCCATCACCTCCCCCCCTCCTATCCTGCCCTTGAGGACTTGATTACAATGCGTGGCACAACCCTCAGCTGCCAGAAGCATCTTCACTTCAATCTTTGCTGATTAAATCAGACGAAGGGAGGCACCAAATTGTGATGTAATGGCTTGCTGGCACAACAAGGTCACGATTTACAACAAGCCTTAAAATAAAAAAAAAATTTTTCGTTAAAACAGAAAAACATTAATGGTCTTAATTTCCTCACTATCATGTCATCATGAGATACAGGGAAGGTCATCCATCCACTTCCCTATAGCTGCCTTAAATATTTTTAAAAAATTGTAGAATTCTTTTTATCTTAAAAATAGCGTGACTCTTTTTCTATCTGCATTTATCACAAGCTTAAGTTGAGAACGTTTTTAATTGCAGAATACGGGAGTCGGATTTCACACAGCATCATCAGCACAACGGGCTTCATTGAGTATGAAGCCCGTCCACATGTACAGTGAAACCTCGGATTGTGAGTAACGCGGTTTGCTAGTGTTCTGCAAGACGAGCAAAGATTTTTAATAAATCTTGACTTGGAAAACGAACATGTCTTGGTTTACGAGTACCGAGTATCATGTATCACGCATGCGCTTCTTGTTTTGACGCCGAGCGTCATGTGATCACAACTGAGCCAATGGTTTCTCTCTCTTGCGCTGCGGAATTGTGGGTAATCGTCTCCCCTGCTGGGTCTTAGTGCTCGTCCCTCACTGGTATAAGCAACATCTGTGCACGCGTGTACTGTTTATTATAACACTGTGACCACGCATTGTAATCAAGTCCTGCTCTTTGTGCGCGCCTCACTGGACACCGTGCCCCACACACACCTCCTACTATCGCCTTCACAGACACTTTCTCTCTCTGCTCTACAGTACACAAACACTGCTCTGTCGCTATTCTTTTCAAATGTAAGGTGCAGGTTATTTTGTTTTATTTTTACTTTACAGCAGTGATTCCGTTAGTGTGTCGCTCAATCGAATGGCAGAGATTTCTTGTTTATTTTTCCGATATAACAGTGTTTCCGTAGTGTGTGAAGGAAGGGTAACTGTGTAAGCCAAGGAGGGGGATGCATACCATACACACACACACACACACCTTATGTTCGTTCCACTGGACATGCCAAAAAAAAGTTAATAAAAAGCGGGCCAAACACAGAGCCCTGGGGAACTCTAATTACTACAGAGAGCCAATCAGAACTGCCCATTAACCTTCATGCCCTGAGTGTTACCTGTTAATTTTTTAAAATATCCTAATACATGCACAGGCTATGCAGGTTTGAGTAGGCTCTGTATCAAATAAACAGCCTGTGAAAAATGTAAGTATTTTTGCCCATATGAACATGGAACTGGTACTATACCAGTGGTGGGCATCTTGAGGTTAACATCTGTATTTACATTTGTAAAGGCATCTCTTGAATGTACACTTTGATGATAATACCATGACTGTCTGCAGAGTGTTCCCGATTTGGCTAGATGCTGTGAAGTTTTTTTTTTTTTTTTTTTTTTAAGTTCTACTTTGCAAAGGAAAGAAGTCTGTGATTGTCCACTCTTCTGTGGCCTTCCCGGATGTTTTGGGTGTTGCAGAGTTTATCAGTACATTCCTTCTTTTGTTGTTAAATTGTTGCCACTCCCTCCGCCCTTAGTCTAATGACAGTCATCACTTGCGTCAACACATCTTTGGCCTGCATATTGAATGTTACCATGAACAGCTATCAATTACAAATTCAGCACTTTACATCAACTCTCCTTACTATCTCCTTAACTTGTTAATTTAAAAAAATTATAATAATAAAAAAAACTTAAAGAAAAGGCTACAACTGCTTATAAGAAAAGGCCAATAAACTGCTTATAAGATAATTACTTTTACAATTACTTTTAAGCCTTTGGAGTGAGGAAAACTGGTTTGCAGTTACCTCAAATTAAAGCTTTAACCACATAACTCAAATTCATATTTTTCCTTCATATGTGGTGGTGAACAGAGACAAATATGATGGATGTGACTATAAAAATGGTAGACAGTTGAACCAATTCATGGCTGAGGAGTGTGCCTTTTGAAAAATCTTTTAATTTCTGTTACCTGTCTGGCTGGTGGGCGAGTGAACATACAGGAGACATGCTATTTTTACCCTTTAGTGCAGCACTAAAGCCCCTACATGCTTTTTAACGCCCCCGACAGACCATAAAACCCTTCAGTTTACAGTAAAGTTACTGAGTTTATGGAAGCGTATATACAGTCAGTATATACAGGCCGCGCATTTTGGTCTAGAATACTCTAGTATACAGAGGGGTTTATGGTCGACTCAGGGACTACAAGGTGCACAGATCTTGTGGTTGCAAAGCAAACCCTAATCACCACTTCTCCACCGCTGGGTTTGACAGTAGGTATGAGTGGTTTCTGCTCAAATGCTGTTTGTTTTTCTCCAAAAATGGCACTGGGCTTTAAGACCAAATCAACTCCACTTCGGTCTCATCTGTCCATAGGACATTGTTACAGAACAAGCTTTCTTGTCATTTTTTTTTTTTTCAGATGGACATTTGCAAACCTCAGTCATGCCTCCATAGCTCTTGTTTTTTTTTGTCTTTCTCGGAGCATTGCAACAATCTGAACTTGGGGTGCTGGGACGTCCACTCCTGGAAAGATTGGCAACTGCCTTGAACGCGTTCACTTGTGAAACTTTCTCACTTTAGAATGTTGAACGCCAAATTGTTTAGAAATGTTGTACAACCATTTCCAGATTGATGTGTAGCAACAACTGCTTCTGTAAAACCATTGCTTATGTCTTTCCGTTTTGGCCTTGTGTTAACACGCATCTGCAATTATTTCATCACAAAAGTATGCAATTTATAACAGGTATTACACGCATAGTCTGAAATCTGTGTAGAGTTTGTCAATAATTATTATTTTTTTTATTTTAAGGTGCTAAATAAATCTTGGCAATCGTCCTCTTAAGAACATTTATGGAATTATTTTCTGTTAGCCTTGAAGCATAAATGCGAATGTAAAACGATGCATTTAATTGTACATCAGTGTTTAAATTGCAAACAATTTAACCATTGCCGTTATTTATTTGTAAAATAAATATATATTTTAACAATATTTGCAGTTATTTATTTGTAAAAAATTAGGGTTGTTCCGATTCCGATACCAGTATCGGAAATGCTGCCGATACCACAAAAAAAGCTGGCATCGGAA
>JAQQZT010000019.1:4541780-4559793 GCA_030068275.1 Clarias platycephalus | reverse complement strand
TTGAACCCGTTACACAGGGCTAGTAGTATCTACAGCTGTATATACAGATACACACCCAGGTATCGGATCAGTACTCTGTATCGGCCGATACCCTGAGCCCAAGTATCGGAATCGGTAGGGAAAAAATGGTATCGGAACATCTCTATAAAAAAATGTTTGGAATCATGTATGATTTTCGTTCCACTTCTCACGTGTACACCACTTTGTATTGGCCTTTCAAGTGGAATTCCAATAAAAATTATTCATGTTTGTGGCTGTAATGTGACAAAATGTGGAAAAGTTCAAGGAGGCCAAATACTTTTGCAAGCCACTGTAGGTCCAAAATAGTCAGGATGTGATGTTTTAGTCAAATGGTGCAGCCCTGGTATGAAGCATACAGAATTGTTTATGTGGACCGTTATGTGTAGCCACACAAGAGCACCTTACCGCTCACTCCACCAGTCACTTCCTCCCCCTGCAGCCAGCAGCACACAGTGTCTCCAGTGCAAATGAACTGAAACTCTCAATCTCACCACCGTATAACTGCTTTCATCTGCACTTCTACAATGTACAAGCACTCTTGCACACACTTCCTCAATGAGTACTGCTGCAACTTTGCATGCAATAAAAACACACCACAATAACAATAACTAAAAGACTAAACCCAAGCCCACAATCAACCAAGAAACAAACCCACAAACTCTTCAGTCTAAAACCTACACAACACAACAGTATCTGCCTCCCTGAACTTTTGGGTCACATTTTGTAGTCTCATAACCTGGAGATGAAATGGGCTTGGAGGAAAATTAAAGGTCATGAATGAATGTAGAAGATCAAACACACCTGTGAAACCTGTACATTATTTCAGGTGCAACTAGCATCCACCCAAATCACATGATTATTTGCATGTCCAAGCTTATTTGCTTTTTAACCTTGAAGGTCTGTATGGGGCGATGAAGACGACACATACCAATTCAAGGGACATGGGTTATTTCTCTCTCAAACAGATAAAAGTATGTAGATCCAGATGCCAACTCGGGCAACTCATGTACCTTTTGGAGGACCAGCCTTTAATCAACATTCATCACAACATGTCTGAGCATTAGAGCAATTCATGCTAGAACAAAACTCATGGAGAACAGCAGCAGCCTGACCTGGGGAAAAACTAGTTTGCTTTTTAATTTAACAGCTCTCCCTTGTGAAGGCAGACAATTTAATAGATAAATTTGAAGAAAAAAAAAATCTATATCAATCAATAAAGCATTAGGTTTTTATTATATTCCTATATAATGCATAATCGTAAAAATGCCTCCTCAGAATAACAGGAAAAAAAATAAAAATAAATAATTCAACGGGTGAATCCTGGGAGCCGGGAGCAAAAAGGGCAGGGCAAATTTTGTGCCTTCTGTCAATCACACCATCAACTGTATAGGAGTATTTGAGCTCATGTACGTGGAAGAAAGCAGATAGGATTTTCTTCAGAGTAGCTGGTTTCACTTGGCTGGAAGCATGCATTAACCCTCATTTCATTAACGCACCTGGTTAGTGCTAATAACCTTAATGGATGGTGGTGGTGAGCGCTGATCCTTATCCGCTCAGTCATGCCTGCGTTTACTACAAACCCCTGAAGTGTACATCATCAACACGCACTGTAACAATTGTGCAAAGCCGTATCAAACGGCAACATTATGAGCATGTGTCAGTGCTGAAAGTGGTACTTGAAATCTTTCTGCATCATTATATTATCTCGGTTGTCTCAATCTGAAAGTAAGCAGTCATTAAGTGGCAACCTATAGTCAAATCATTCCCTCTTTAAGTGTCCTGGCCTCACATTAAACATTCCAGAGCTTAATTATATTCATTGGTGACAAATAGACGAATTATAGAACATCAAGTATAAAGAAACGTGAGATGACCGGAAACTGGATCAAATACACTGTTCTTCACTTTAGGCCTGGAGATGAATTATCGTATAACATCGGCTTTGGGAAACTGTCCTCTGCAGTGGTGACGCCTCTAAAAGCTCCATGTGACTCATTCCAAAAAAAAATAAAAAAAATAAAAAAAATAAAAGTTTATGCGGCTAGCACAAAAACTCCCCACATTTCTTTGGCAAATATGATTACCCCTCTTAAACGAGCCTGATCCCACTCCGGGATTAGATTCTGGCTCACCTATGATTGTGTTTGAACCAAAGTATTTGCCAAACAAACAAATGCAAATGTATGCATGCAAAACCTGAATACTGGACGGAATTGTAAAATCGGTGGCAGGGTACTAATTGGCCGTACGGTGGTTCACGGTGGGCGAGCTAATTCTGGATTTAACTACTCACAGCTGAAATACATTCTTGTTTCCTGTAAGAGGGACTACAGTTATGACAATGACAAGAACCTGTGTGACGAACTAGCTACGAGTATCATTCATGCTTCGTGTTGTAACCTCACACCAGCGGCTCATGTTCTATGAACGTGAACTACGAATCCCTGTTATTAAATTGGTAAAAGACACCGTGTCCTGTATCAGTGCTTTTTAAATGTGAGGGGAAAAACAAATGACCAAAAGAAGGGAGGGAAATAATGTCTGTACATGACTGTAGGGGGTAGAGACAGTCCAGTGGTTAAGATGTTGGACTATTGATGTAAGGTTACAGGTTCAAACCCCAGCACCACCAAGCTACCACTGTTAGCCGCGCGCTTGCTCAGCTCTATAATGAGAAAATGTATGTGTATAAAAAAAATACATTGCAGATTTAATCCTTTGAGAAACCAGAAGTCACTCTGACATTAACGGCAGTCTTCGGCTTTACCATGGGTATCTTTAAAGCCATGAAAGTTCTAGAATAACCCTCACCTGCACAAAGACGGTGAAGAAGATGACTGTGATGACGGCTGTGACGAACATATTCCTCATAGGGAAGTGATGCTCGTCGAGCAGGTAGACCAGGGAGAAAGCGATTGCTCCTCGCAGGCCACCGTACGCTATGATGAACTGGTCCTTGGTGGTCAGCTTTACTATGCGGAATTTGTTGATGATGAAGGTCAAAACAATGACCCCTGAGGAGGAAAGAAAAAAAAAAAAAAAAAAGAATTATTAGGTGTATCAAGTGCATCAACTTCATACATACAATTAGTATATGTAGCATGCATATGTACTTTGGTGGTATGCAGTTACATCTGTCTAGAAAATACACGAGTCATGACTACTAAGATTGTTTTCCAGTGATGGCATTAAAACCCTAAAACCACTGGATTATGTGCTCGTCACTGAACCAGTTTATCTAGACTTCACTGGTGTTGGTGTGGTTTTATTGCTCACCGAGTACACGAGCCACCATGCACAGGATTACTGTGACGGTGACAAACGTCCAGTTCCACCTGTGAGTCCCGGCCACCGTGGACACCCCGAGAAAAATGAAGATGAGCGTCTCGCTCACGCTGCTCAGCATCTTTAAGAAGTACTTGATGGTGGTGTGCGACTTGTGGGATATGTTGGCCTCCACATACGGTCGCATGACGGCACCGCACGCGATCAATCTGGACAAAGAGCACAGTCGGATAAATTAATTTCTCTGCACAACTGTCCTTATCTAGAACCAGTTAGTTACGACATGGTTAATATTGCCTGCTTAGAGGTGGTGTGCTGCCAAGAAAGACTCTAATTACAGGGTGCTTGTTTTTTTTTAGTCTCTGCGACCAAAAGAAGACAGATTACGTTTTATGCACCTGTACTTACTCTGATTAATCCTTTCGCTTAAAACTTTTAGAAGAAATAGCATGTAATTAGATTAAAGAGATACTGTCTGTCTATACTAAATAGAGAAATGCTAAATAACGTCTCAGATTTCA
Organism: Clarias platycephalus; assembly: GCA_030068275.1. Taxonomy (NCBI): domain Eukaryota; kingdom Metazoa; phylum Chordata; class Actinopteri; order Siluriformes; family Clariidae; genus Clarias; species Clarias platycephalus. The sequence goes on along the minus strand of JAQQZT010000019.1, from coordinate 4,555,966 downwards.
CACTCAAACAAAGTAAAACATCATACAAACACATGACCTCAGGAAAACCATTCACAACGTCCAGTAAAAAAATCTTTTCAGTTAAAAACCCAACCAGTCTGGGACATTTTCAGACTTTGCTTCATTGGCATCAAGTTGATTTTTTCCCAGAAAAACCACTCACACGTACTGTTAGCATCAAAGACATGTCAGATATCCTGCTATAAAAACGTAGGTGATATTTCACACCCGTTCTTCATGTTTCCTTCCAGCAGGTGCTAAAAAAAAAGTAGAGCCAAATGCAGGACTTGGCTTGAGTTGTGTTAAAGCTGAACAGATTTCCGCTTTTTCAAACAGGGGACAAATACTGCTGCGACTTTCCTCTTTGCTAATTTTGTAAGGCATGATGGAAAGTAATAATAAATTAACAATTTATTATTATCCTGTAAATTAAAAAGTCAGTTTATTGCACTGCTTTCCAGCTTACTGTTTGTGTAGACAGACTTTGCAAAATATCTACACGCTCCAAAGAAAAACATTAACATAGCAACTGTCATTCTTCCCACAAACCACCAGTGTATGCAGACAAGTGACATGAGGGGAAAGATTGCTAGCGCAGTGACAAACGACTACAGGCCGTCCCGTCCTCTACCTCTCCTAATCCTGCAGCTACGAAAGCATATTTGACGATGGTGCGATGGGCCAATATATCCTGATGTATTATCACCGTAAACACACCCTCACAGATGACAGACAGATAAGCAGGAGACAAAACTGTGATAAAACACATCGTACTTTACAAGAAACTTTAAGAGCGCAGCTAGCTAATGTCGATTATATCAAGTGTGCATTTATAAATTTCATCGACCGTGTATAAACTCGTACCATTCTCGATGAACCTTAAGAAAACATGAGAGCGTTGCATCAATGTATGCGAACGCTCAAGAGTTTTGGTTCAATTGCAAATTTCTTTGCTTTTGTTTACTGATTTATTTTCTACATTCTACAACTGGGGATTTCAAAACTATGAAATAACACGTATGAAATTAAGTAATTATGCAACAACAACAACAGTCAGTCAATTTTAAGACACTGAGGTCAGCCTTTCTGGAATAGATTAGAGCCGTTACGAAGGCTTTAAAGATCACGAGTAGCAGATGCACGTCAACATTAACTGTTCAAAGGAGATTATTGTATATTGTTAACAACTTCAGTATTGTTTCACAATGTAAATAAATAAATAAATAAATAAATTTAAAATATTCTTTATTCTTCATGATCACAAATATACAGTCTTATGCAAAACTTCTTGATAAATAACAGAGTAAGGCTTTTTCATACTTCATCTGTTCAGGTACTCACGCCATGATGCCAGAGAGGTGGAACACCTCAGCTGACAGGTACGCCAGGTAGCTGTAGACGAAGACGAAAAGTGGCTCGATAACGCGCGTGTGGGAGGTGAAGCGGGAGGTGAAGGCTGTCAGGATGCCGTAGATGGCGCCGACCAGGATGCCACCCAGAGCCACCACAAAGAAAGACACGATGCCCAGGAAGACGTCTCCTATCGTCACCGTGCCCATCTCTGTGTATTCCTCGAACAGGTGATACAGAACCTGAAAATTGTGATAAGAGGACACATACTGTAAAAATCCATTCGGTTATGAATCTCGATACTTTTGTGTGCCGATTCATGTATTGCTACACTGACGAAAAAATAAATAAATGTAATCATTTACTACATTTCTAATAGAGATGAACCAGTCATTCAGCCAGTGACTGGAATTGGAGGTCAGCTTGATTAGTCCCGTTGGACATAAAGTCCAGAAACTGTTTCACATGGCATTACATTATCAAAAATAGTGTGCGTTAAAAGCCTCCAATCTGCCTTTTTCCTCCAATCTCTACTGTACGTATAAAACAGCACCATGTCACATTATAATCCTACAGCTGGTACACTCTAAACTACTGGTTAATTATTATAGTGAATTGTTTGCCATGTTTGTTTAGAAATAATAATTATGGTGGATGACGAAGAGATGTTCTGTTCATCAGAAAAAAAGAGCTTTTTATTGAATTTAATTTCAAGTTAAATGGTAAATTCTTGTATTTGATGTTTGTTTGCATTATTTAAATACTGCGGTTATTTTATAAGTGAGAAAACTATAAGGAATGGGCTACATTTAATGATGCTCATGTTCAATTCAGATGTGAAGCTGCTGAATAAAGCTAAGGTGTTAAACCTTTTGCCAAGGTTTTTTAAGGGTCTTTCAATTATTACAAAAAAAAAAAAAAAAAAAAATGACTCGTGATATTTACAAAATCATGATACTTACAGAATCGTTATATCAATCAAATTGGAACCTATACTACCGCTCAAAAGTATGAGATCACTTGCAAATTTCTTTTTTTTGGTTTATCGATTTATTTTCTACATTCTACAACAATACTGTTGTTACTTTAAGACACGTGGGTCTCAAATAAGCTCAAATAACAACTCTTTACCAAAATAATGATTAAAAAAAGGATCTCGTGATGCACAGCAGATCCAGCTACAAAGGTGGTTGAGTTGCATCAGATTGTGCTACTTTCAGCCAAGAACAGGAAATCAGATGCTATGTTGGTATTTCAAAACGTGAAGAGTGCGCATTTCTGTTTACCCCAGTTTTAAAGAGTGGCTATTTATCCTGAGATATTTCAAATTAGCAGAGACATTTCTACCTCCATAACTGCTGCTCAGAATTTATTATTTTTTTGTAGTAAATTCTTGAGAAAGCTTGTGCAAAAACAAACAAACAAAAAAAATAGTTTCTGGAAGTGCTTTTAAAATACTCGAGCAAGTATGCACAGATGCTAGTAAACAACAATGCTAGTCAGCAAGAATGGCAGTAAACAAACAAACAAACAAGCATGTATGTCCAACTGGGCATCAATGAAAGCAGACTTTTAGGCTAGGAGGCGAGTATGCAAGCAGGCAAGGATGCTAGTAGACAAGGGCAGGTGTGATAGACTAGTTTTCAAGTGTATGTACATTAATGCAGGTAGACTAGTAGGCAGGTATGCATGAAGGCTAGAAAAAAGAAAAAAAGAAAAAAAAAAAAAAAACTAACCAAACAAACATGCATGCAAGGATGCAAAAAGCCAACAGCATTGAGTAGGCACAAAAGCGAGCAAGGATATCGAGATTATGCAGGTAGGCAAAGTGTGCAAGGGCATCTTTCATATATGTGCGGCGGCCTCAGAAAGCCTGCGTTGTTGTTTTTTGTTTTTTTTCCTTAGATAGGAAAATTTACTATCCAAGCTTGATTAGTGGAAATAAAGAGAAGGAATTAAGTTTATCGAACAGACACGTGGCCGCCACACATGTATCAGTTCATCAACCTATTTGCCGATTTTGTATATCATTAATGAGTCTGTGTTTCTCCGTCACCTCAAATAGACCTGAAAATCAAACACAAAATATGTCTGCTTACTGGGCTCACAGCAAACTGTATTCACTATTGCACTCATGCATGTTTTTAAAGAAGAAATTAGATAAATAGGCAATGAGGGGAAAATGCTTATTACAGAATAGAGGTCTTGTTTATGTCTCAGAGTGAAATGTGAAACCAAAATAGATCATGTCATCTAGATTGAGGACAGAGACCTGGTTACGGTTTTAAGGCAGCTGAATGATGTTTATCTGAATGTTCTGTGTTTAATAGCGTGGGCGATTATTATATACAACCAAGAGTTATGCCCTGTGACAAGGTACAATCGCTTCTGTGTTAAAATGCTAAAAGACTGGGCAACAATAGTATAACAATGTGAATACTGCAATTATTAATCTACTGAGATCATCATACTGAAAAAAAGGCAGTTGCCTTTGGGTGTATGTGAACATTGAGGGGGAAAATAAAATGCAACATCATGGAAGATTATGTATTTTCAAAGCTTTGTTTTCCACAGTGTTACAGAATATTGTATCCTAAATACAGTGCTATAAAACTAGTATTTGCTCCTTCCTGATTTTTTTGTTGCATATGTCTCACACTTAAATGATTGAGTTTGATTCGAGTTTAATGATTAAGAGTGAACAAATTTTAATATAAGAAATCATTTCAACAGAACCTTAAAGTGAAACATGCTAAAATATTAAAAAAGGCAACACGATCTAAAGAAATTCAAGAACAGACGGAACAAAAGTAAATTACATGTATCAGTCTGAAAAGGGTTTCAAAGCCATTTCTAAGGTTAGAGAAATTATGCATAAATGGAGAAAACATGAAACACTATAAAAATCCTCCGATGTAGCTGAAATTAAACTATTCTGCAAAGAAACGTGGGCCAAAATTCCTCCACAGCGATGTGAAAGTCTCATTACCAATTATCACGAACACCTGATTTGAAAAATTTGGAACAACAAGTGACGGTGGAACCTCGGTTCACGGGTGCTAGAGAGTACGACCAAATCGGCCAAAGAATTTGCCTAAAATTTGTCTGTTCGCGAACTCCTCCTCGGAAGACGACCCAGAAACCGTCATCCCAATTTGCTGCTCATCAAAGCTAAACAAAGGCATGAGTGCATCAAACAGTACATGTAAAAATAAAGTGATCGCTCTCTCCTGTACAGTTTATATTTATATTTAGTGCTGTATTATTTTTGTATAATTAAGGCTTTTTCATATTTTTATTATATAATTTGTGATATAAACAAAATACATTGAAAATTAAACATAGTTTGTAGTGACGGAGAACGAACTACCAGAACTTAGGAACGAACTAAGTTTGTGAACCGATGTTCCACTGTATTAGGTTTCGGGAGCAATTACTTTTTCCCCCACATAAAAAGCTAGGTTTGAACAGCTGAATTACATTTCGGTTGATGAACTCAATCATACAAGTGTGACAAATGTGCAACTCTATTCCCCCCTGAAAATAATACATTTACAAATACTTTTACATCAGGGGTCCCATGAGTGAACCCTGAGGTACTCACCACTGTGACCGCATCGTTTAGCAGCGACTCCCCGAACACCAGGATGTGCAGAAGATCGTTGATGTGAATCTCCTCGAACACCGCCAAGACGGCTACAGGATCCACGGCGGAAATAATGGCGGCGAAAAGCAGACAGGGCAGTAGGTCGACTGTGCTCAAGTATGTCCCCTCGATCTGACACACACCGTACAGCATGCCACCAATGAAGAAGGAGTTCCACAGAGTGCCCACAACAGCGAACATCAGGATGGTGCCAAGGTTCTCCATGAAGGGCCTTATGGGTAAGAAGTAGCCGGCATCCAAGATAATTGGAGGAAGGAGACAGAGGAAGAAGAGCTCGGTTTGGAGTACAGGAGGGGTCTCGCCAAGGAGCTTGATGAACCCGCCCAGTACGAGACCCACCACGATTAGCAGACAACTCTCTGGAACGATCGAGGACAGCCGTGGGATCAAGTGAAATCCTGGGCGGGAAAAACAGAGGAAAATATCACGGTTAAGAAAGTTTGTTTTCAAGTAGTCAAATTTAAAAGCAGTGCATTTTTTCAGAAGACAGCAATCCTGTAATTCTGCTCGCAACATGAGCCCTTATGTGAAAAGGTTAAAATATCACAAACCAAGCCAAACTGCTCCTCTAAAAAAAGCGATACAATAAATAGCATAATAATTTGAAACAACAAAAATTATAACTAAAGCGTATTGCATTCCATTATAATGACGGCCTGTAAATGATTTTTAAAGTAGCAAGAGCAAATACATCTATTCATACTAGTGATGCGCGGGTCGTCTCGTAACCCGCGGGTCGGGTTGGGGCGGGTAAAGAAATTGTCACTTTATTTGCGGGGCGGGTCATTAAAAACAAAATTAAATTAAAAAATCCATGTATGTTGCGTGCAATTCCGCTGCCAGTCACAACAAAAACAAAGAAATAGAAGTGAAGATGGAAGACGAGGTGCGGGAGAAATTGAGGTCGGGAAGTTACATCATTTAATGTTCGCGGGTGCGGGGTGGGGCGGGTTGTAAAAATAGATACAGTGGTGCGGGGCGGGCTGGAAAAATACCCGATCCGCGCATCACTAATTCATACCAAATCAAAGATTCTGTTAAAAAAAAAAAAAGCACTTTAAAAAAATGTTAGAAAGGAGAAAAGAAGCAAAAAGAACTGAGAGTGAGACACTGGAAGCGCGTAGGCAGTAATTACACATCTGTCACATCCTAATTATTGGTATGAGAGGAAAATTGTGCCATCACCCTGAACATGGACCTTTACATGGATTTCTGAATCTCACTGGCACAATTCATAGCAGAAAGATCGACACGCACATACACACACGACAATTCACAGGGAACAGAAACTTGGCAACAGCAGCCACTTTTAACTACTGAAAAAAAGAAGCAGGAAACCACGGACATCTTAATTAGTTTTGTAATGATCTTTGGCTCTTAATGAATGTGTCAGTCAGATTTACTTACTTGGGGGAGGAATAAAAAAAAATACATTTAAAAGTCAATTTAGACAGCACTAAATTCATTTTACTTTCAAATGCAAACAAGACACGTAAAAAAAAAAAAATTCTACATCTATCCATTCAAATAGGTAGCATTTTAAAAAATCGTTTTTGGTGCAATAAATTATGGGTCTGTCCTTGGAGAAAAGGACAGGCTCAATATCTCCTTTTGCATGTCCTTGGTCACTTACCCCAATGCTTTCTCATACTAGTCAATTTCGTCCTTATTTAAAACCGTATACAAGATCAATAAAAAAAATCACTTCCTTTGGTTTATTAACTTTATGGTTAGTTTGATTCGATTTACTCTGCACAAAATTAGGTTGCTGCTGAGATAAACAACCAATTTGTATATTGTAAATCTTTAGGCACTTTGCAGCCTGTCGCAGTAAAAGTTGTTAGTCAATTTAATCTGCACCATTTAATTTAGTATAAAGAAATGACAGATGGCTCAAGACTTTTGCACAGTACTGTGTATCTTAAGAGTTTTATTATATATAAATTAATTAATTAATAAAAAAATTTCAGCATTTAAATTAAGCACACATGCAGATAGAAACACCACCACATGTATCAGTGTATTTCATTTATTTCATAAAACTGCCACGATGTTGGATAGGACGCAGAGGTGCTGTTGAATTCCCTTCACGTTACCCGGACTTACTCCTCAATTTAAAAATTATCTGTGGTCTACTGTAGAAAACACAGCAGGATGTTTCAGGCTGCCGTGTCCCATCACTACACAGAGATGGTGCAGGTCTGCAGAACGCCTACCAAGCAGTCGTATTAAATCCAGGTCGATCCCATTTCATTCGCAGCACCAAAGAAATTAAAAGGCTGTCTAAAGGCAGCACACAGGGAAACATGCGAAAGGTTTCAAGCTGATGTACAGGGCAGCCGCATTCCCGAGGCGATGAGCTTCGGTGACATGACATGTTATCCCCTTGGCAACACTAACACCCACTGAGAACACTTGATTAACACCAGGTCATTAACACAAGCTATGTTCCTAATGAGGGGCTTCTCGACAGTGAGAAGGAGATGGTGAGAGATTGTTGACTTTTTTCTGTTCAAATCTGCTCAAATTGTAAAAATCGATCAGTAAACTAGTGGAAGTGAGCTAGTTTGTAAGATAAAGCCATTCCTTAAAAATATGACTGGGTGATTCATCACTGGGACTTTTACTGCAATCCTGTCAGGAAAATGTCTAGAACTTAGAGACTCAACCAAGTTTTAATCTGTCACGTGCATCACGTGTTAGAATTTGCACAAAATCAGCTTAATAGCAATTCATGTATTAAAACACGGCATTGACTGCTATAAAAAGGTCAACTACTAAATAGATAAGCTGGCTGACTATCGTCACCATAGAAACTGGTGTTAAAAAAAATAAGGAAAGAAAAAATTTATTTTTAAAGAGAACTGGAGATATACAAGAAAATAAATGTAGCTATTAGTTGATTGGCACCATAACGTTTTAACCTCCCTTGGTGCATTACTCATCTTATATCCCAGCTGTTTAACTTTTATTCATTTATAGTTATAGAACATCCACAAAACAAGTTGGTTATCTTATCGCTTATGTTTTTGCACCTGTAAATAATGGTTCTCTTACTACCTCTTACTTAGAAGTTATAAAAACAAAAGAAAAAAAACAATATTAAGGAAACATGAACACCTTGATTTTAGGCAACACTCCCATGCAGCTTTACTTTTAACTTACAAAGTTAGGAAAAAAAAGTCAAAAGTGTCAAATAAATAAATAAAACTTTTTTTTTGGATCTGTGTATGTGCAGCGTGCCTAATTACGAGGCTCTGCAAAAGCTCTTATCACAGATCCAATAGTGAGGGGTGGATTTGTTCTGACCAATTCATGAAGGTGTTGATGCAACACTTTTTACGACCTGTAACAAAATATCGATGAACACCGGTGTGATTTCATGTGAAGGAGCATATGTTTGTTTGTCCTAACCTAGCAGCGACTCGTGTCTGAGACACCTGAAAGGCAAGCAGCTCATCTTAACCAGCAAAGCCGAGATAACAGAACAGGGAAAGGGAATCCGAGTGCACCCAGGCATGACCGCATTGAAAATGTCCCTGCACGGACACGTCTATTAATTCTACTTCAGAATTATTTCCCAGTACTGAAATAACAGCAGGGACCCTCCTTTCTGTGAAAATATTATCCTTTTAGGTTAAATTGCACTATATGCCCAAAGGTATGTACACACCCGACAATTACCCGCGCATTTGGTTCTTCCCCAAACTGTGAACACACAACTGCGTAGGATGTCTTGGTATCTTGCAACATTTCAAGTTGCCTTCACAGAAATTTAGTAATGCTCTTTATGCCAACACGAACCAGGTGCTAGTTCACGGCATGTGCTTGTGCCAATTCAGTGCTGGTTCAACTTGCAAACTTAGGAACTGGTTTGGTTTTCCAAGGGCTAAAGAGCCACATCATTAGTCCCAACTTTCTCAGCAACACCAACCCCATAACAACAACAACGAAGGTGGACTACGATTCATCGTTCAATACCTTAACTACAGAGCTACCCCCAGATAATCCAATCTCCAGCCGCTGATATGAGCGACTCCAGGTTTTAGATCAGAAGAGGAGCCATTCCTTATGCCATTTTTTGCGGAAAAAAATAAAATAAAAATATGGCTAAAGAATTTACTTTTATCATGTGTTTTCTTTTCCCCCCTTTTCCGCCATTATATAATGTGCTACGCCAGGACTCTCGTCTTTAGTTTTTGAATCTGCTTAGGTCATCTTACTTGCCGCACACAATTTGCAATGTAAATGCACTTGCAAAGTATGCTGCTGTTGCCGTATGTCACTAATGATATTTTATGAAAACTAGTGCTGCAATTTATTATACATAATATACACACTTTCTGGAATTTGTGTCTTCTTTCATGCAAATCACAAGTGGGCCATTCATGTGTAGAGTGCGGATAATTTTTGACTCACTCTCGTACATTTGAATACAGAATGTTGCATTTAATAGCTACATATCGCAGGTTAAATCGCGATGCAATACGTGTTAATCGAGTCGCGCAGCCCTACTTGGCACACTACTCGACTTTCTTCTTGTACAAACTAAAATACAAGTTCAACTAGTTATTTATTATTAGTAGCTTGTTAAAATCACGTGCCAAGTCTGAGCCACGGCCTAATTTTAAACCCATCTTCTGTGACTACAACTGCAAAAACAATTGCACAAGTACAGTATGTGAAAGTCTTTTCAGACCAGTGAATAATGATTTTATGCTAATTTTAAGTTTATGACTTAAAAAACACTGAGAATAAACCTGCAGCCAAAACCATGTGTATCCTATATAAAAACCAAACAAAGTTTCATGTTAAGTATGATGTTAAACACTTATTATCTGGATTTATCGAGGGAAGATCAGACGACATCATAAAATAAAAACATCAAGTTACTTTTTTTTTTTTTTTTTTATTTAGGTCATGTCTGTCCTTTCTAAAACAAGCACAAAAAAAAAACAACAAAAAAAAAAACAATCCTTGTGGTCGGTTCAGTCACGATCTCCTCAGAACAGTGCTTTTGTAATGTGCCGAATTAAAGGAAGTATGTGGCAACCTGCAGTGACGAAGTCCAAGACTTCAAAAAATATATATATACACACACGCAACATGCACACACCCTCTGAAGTGAAGAAGTACATTCGCTAGTCATGCCGCTTTCTCGATTTCAGTTTGACGACAGACTGAAAGTCGTTCATGTTCAAGGCGGTTCTGACTAAAACTTTTTAAACTTCATAACTTGTGATATTTTTAAGAATTTCGTTCCAATATATTTGGCTGTCGCCTGATAACGCATGTCTATAACAGGAACCTTTGGGAACTTCACAACCATCCATGTCTAATTAGCCGTTCATGTTTTTCTAGCAAATGTTCGGCTGCTCTGATGAGACTTCGTCTGCTTCAAGCCTTTCACACGTAAATAACCACTGTGAGAGCTTGAAAAAATATCGACACCGGTGCGATTTCCTTCATAAAAAGAAGAAAAAAAAAACTGCTGTAATCTGCTTTTACAGATGTGGCTGAGGGGAAGAAAAATGGACGGATGACATGACCAAAGTAAGCATGCACCCTGATCACGACTGCAGCCTGAGATGAAATCTCTGAGATGCTAAGCATTGCCTTTCAACTTAGAAAGAAGAGTTGTCCAATTGGGTTGTGACAAAGGGGTGAAAAAAAGAAAAAAAGGGAAAAGTGACTCATCAAACGCTCCGCATCAGTGCTTGGAGGAAAAGCAGACGGGCTCATCACCTCCGCTGGTCCGTGGCGAGGTCTTGATAAGGTGCTCGGAGTACCTGCATGCATGGGATAGGCTACAGAAATTCACCAGGCGCAAAAAGCTGTGGTGAAAAGGCGTCTCTGTAGGAATCTATTCGCTCTTTCAACCTGTCTGTCGAACTATTACCTGGCTATTCTCTATAAACCCCTGCTGTGGCTGAAATACAAGCAGAGGGGAGTGTGTGTGTAGCTGCGGCTGGATAAAGTCATTTTCTCAAAATAAAGGATTTCATTCAGGATGAGTCAGCAAAAAATTCCCAGCCAGGAGGGACTGTCGGACAGCGTCTGGGTTAGCTACTGTTCCTCTGCAATATCAGGAGGAACCAGTTCGACTGAAACTGCAAAGCATGCAGCAAACCCAGGTGCCGAGGTGATTCACAGTGATTGATTCCTCCCTTGATGGCTTTAAAATGTGTTTCACAAACATATTTGCGGCTCTTTCACCAAAGAGGAGGTGGAGTATTAAAATGGACATATGACTCTGTGACTCGTAAATAACACTGGCAGGCAGCCGCTGAGCTGAACGCATGACTAAAACCGAGCACAGGTGGACGGATTTCGGTCATTTGTCATCCTCGGCTCACTAAGACACCATGAGAAGGGAGACTGAGAGCAAGAGAAAGAGAGAGAGAGACAAACACATTGCAAGATACCAATAGAGAGAGGGAGAGAAATGGGGAAAGTCAGAGAGACATGAAGAGAGACACACCGTGTAAAACAGAGTGATACCGAAAGCGACAGAGATGGAGTTGGACAGTGAGACACTGAGAAAGGCGGACAACATAAAGGGAAAAAGTGAGACAAGCTGTATGAGACACAAGTGAAGAAATGTAAAGCGAGAGGTTGATACTGAGAAAGTCATTGAGAGACAAGGACAAAAAGACAGATATATATGAGAGAGAGAGAGAGAGAGAGAGAGAGAGAGACTAGCAGATCTAGAGATTAAAACAAGACAAAAATGGAAAGATGGATTTAACTGCAGAGCTGGCAGTGAGTCAGACAGTACACAGAGAGAGAGAGAGAGAGAGAGAGAGAGAGAGAGAGAGAGAGAGAGAGTGTTAAAGAGAGCAGATAAAGGAAAGCAATATTTAATTAAATCAAGAGAGTAATATTAGTGAAGAGATCGTGCTGGGGAAAATCAAATTGGTCCGTTTTCCATCTTCGCCCGGGCTTTTTTTTTAACATGCAATTACCTGTTCCTTAAAAATCACCGGTCATCCCTGATGTCCTGGTAAACAACTCATTTAGGCAAACAGTCACAGCCTTCATGCTTACCAGAAGGACAAACAGAACTGTACATATGCCCGACATTTTTTTTTTTTAAATACTCTGCCTGGACAAAAACAAAGTCACACACTCCAAGATGTGATTCAATCACCTTCAGCTTTGATTTCAGCAGACAATATGGTGGCCGGGTCATGTCATGTGTAAAAATGATTTCTCATGCTCCCAGAACCACTCTTTCACAAATCGAGTCCTGGAATATGCCTGCACCATCAGGGAAGACTAACTCTATTGATGTTATGACCTGGTCATGCAGTACATTCATTTCATCAGCTGACTTCATGTGATTGCCACATGACGCTGCTGAGTTCCTCGTGCTTTCCTTCTTACCCAGACTCCGCCATTTCTCTAGAATAGGGTCAAGCTGGACTCATGGACCACATTACCTTTTTTCCCCCGAATACTTTGACCCTTTTGAAATAGCGACCCTTTGTTCTGGCCAGGAAGCGGATATCTATGAGCATGTAGTAACACGCCGAGGCTTCTTGACATGTACCAGCATGGACAAAACATTAAGTTCACCTACCTCATAATAATGTGTTAAACAAATACAAGTATTTGTTAAACCAATAACACCATTTTTTTCCATACTTCTGCAAACAAACATTGTTTTTCATTGTACTCATATAGACAGGTGTGTGCCTTTCCAAATTATGTCAAATGTATTCAATTAGGCACAGGGGAATTCTAGTCATGCTGGAGGAGCATTTTAAGGACCACTGATAGGAGTAGAATGCACAAGAGCTCAACTGCAAGTGTCATAACATACATAAGTATCTGGGCTCCGAGCGACCTCGGCTGGGATCGAGATTTACAGACGTACGGTCGTCTTTAAGACATTTGCATCATTCAAATGTTTTACTGCGGCAAAGTGTCTCAGAGTCTCAGTTTGCCCGTGTCAACATATATAAACCATAAGTTATTTTAAAATGTCTGGAACGTGGGTAGAGATTAAGAATAAATCCATCAGGCTGTTCAGCACGACACAGTAGCGATTACTTTTGTATCCTGTTAGAAAAAGCGCCATGTTTAAAGATGAATTTACCTTTTCAATAATGTATGACGAGAACAAAAGGGAGAGATTTTCCACACGGAGATAAGCGACAAAGGTCGCTTCGATCAGCGGATCTCGTTTATCGTGTAATACGGTTTCAGACATGGTGTGCTCTGTAAAGTGCCCTCACATTTTCATATCAGGGTAACTGATCTAACCTTTTCCCAGCTCAAGAAGATGAACATAATCACGAGACTGTGTTCCTCGCGCATGGCTACATAAATCATTTTAATCGAAGGAGAGAGTTTAATCACAGAGCACAGATTGTACCATGCATCTGACTGTAAGGAAAATGTTGAGATGAAAATCCATAGGGTTTGGAAAAATTGTTCAACCAGCACTTACACTAGTTTTGGGAGTCAGAAAGTATGGAGAGGGAAAAAGACAAAAAAAAAAAAAAAAAAAAAACCCTCACACCTGCGTACACAGACATTCATTTCTTTCTTTCTTTTTTTTTTTTTTAAGCCTTCTGTTTGCAGAGCGAGTAGAACCAGTTTCCTGGTATAAAGCAGTGCCTCCTTATCAGTCCCATTAGCTGCCTGAGGGGCTTGGGTAAACAGACCTGATGGAGGCAAGTAAACTCTGTAGTGTTCCTGCACGGGAACAGTGTGCACATAAGACACATGGAACCCGTTTCCAGAGGTCTGGAAATTAGCTACGCAAATCGGCATGGTAGACCATTAATAGTGAAGTCAGCATCACATGGTGTGAATAAACAAATCACATACAGTAAGTCCTCAAATTACGACCATCTGAGTTATGAATTTCTACAGATTTTCCGAACATTCGTAAATGCGAACAAATCGTGAAAGTAGCTTGGGTGTATTGTACAAAAAAAATAATTGAACTAAAAAAAAAAGCCAATTATATACAAAATTTTCAGTGTGTAAGTGAATATATAAAATGTCTAAAGTCCGGTATATTGTTTTTGAGCCAGGGGTAGCTCAGTGGTTAAGGCATTGTACTACGGTTCAGAAGATCTCAGGTTCAAACCCCACAACCACCAAGTAGCCACTGTTGGGCCCTTGAGCAAGGCCCTTAACCCTCAACTGCTCAGAT
>JAQQZT010000019.1:4509882-4530188 GCA_030068275.1 Clarias platycephalus | reverse complement strand
AGGAAACCGGAGTACCCGGAGGAAACCCACCAAGCACGGGGAGAACATGCAAACTCCATGCACACAGAGACGGTAATTGAGCCTGGCCAGGAATCGAACCCAGACCCTGGAGGTGCAAGGCGACAGTGCTAACCACTACACCACCGTGCCACCAAAAAGATATCAAATAAATAAAGATATTGTGTTAACAGTCATAGGTGTTTGTTGTTTTTGGATGTAGTACACCACTTTCGTGCTGACAGGGAATGTCGGCAGGTTCAGGTACCAACGGTACCAAAATTTGGAGGCTAAGTACCCTTAGGATTTTTGTCTGAGAGAGGTTTGAACCCAAGCTCAGATTAGCGTCTCGAATGTGGGTTTCCACCGAGCGTATAAAGTTGAACATGACAGATGGCGGATTCCTGCCTTAACATCCAACTTCTGCAAATTTACCAGGATCCTGAACAGGACCGAATGCTCACTAGGAAAAAAATACAAACTGTGTCATTTATAAACAGCTACTGAGTAAAAACCAAACTTACCTAGCTTCATCAGGGACGCCAGAAGGATCCAGAGGAATATGATGAAATAATATTCAACCTTTTTATAGTCAAAAGACAACACTGGGAAAGCCTTCTTGGTGTAATTCCTCTGATGACCCGCTCCATGATCTTGGTTCTTAACATCATTGCTCGGGTTCTCGTGGGATGCGTGAGAGGAACTCCCATGCACCGAGACCATCATCATCACCACCACCATCATCACTACCAGCAAGTTCATCCTTAATGTCCGGTGCACTGGTGATGATGCCATTGTGGACTGGTGTGTTTACAAACCCGGCACAAGCTTCAGGAAAATATACTATACAGCATCTTGAGAGACAGGATGGTTTTAGCCACGGCGACTTCCTAGTTTCCTGATACTACAGGCAGCTAGCTGGAATGCTAAGCTAACACGCACTTTACAGGTATGTAAACCATTAAAAAAAAAGAATTGGAGTTTAGCTTTGTCACTTAGCTAGCAGGCTAGCATTCTGGCAAAGAATATGAAGTGCTAATGCTAACCTGGCTGTTTTTTTAAACTGCCGTTAAGACACAAACATTATACCGGGAAAAACACGGATACGAGTTCACACACACACACACACACAGAGACACACTCTCTCTCTCACTCTCTCGAACGTACTCTCTCTTACACACACGCGCGCGCGCTTATGGAAATAGAAAGGACGTTTACAATGTCAGCATCCGAAGCTCGCTTGCGCATGAGCCGGATTTGAATTTTTGAATTTTAGCGCGTGACTCTTCTCCATGCGCGCGAGCAAATATTTCTATACCTTTTTTTTTTTAAGAAATAAAACACACGACTTTTCTAAGACTTTCCCCCGATATTGCTCACACACGCGTACACTCTCTGCCTTAAGAAATTAAATTATCCCTTGTCGATGCGGAGGTGGTGATGTATTCTTCCGTTCCTTTCGCGTGCCAATGCAGGACCGTTTAACGGCCGCCTCATGCGCACGGAGTGAGCAGCTCGCGCTTGCGGGGCGCGTGTATGCTGCGGATTAAATAGCAGCTCCACAAAAACACACCCATTTGCGTAATAGACCTGGGGAAGCAAATGGGGAAATGCCGAAAATTTTGGGACCGCAGCGACATCTAGTGACGCGGAGGGAGTCGAGTGAGTAATGACTCGGCTCTGGCGTGATGCCAATCGATCTACAGCAGATATATCTACATAAATAAAGAAAAAGGTCTGTCTGTGTATTGGTCAGAACAAACTCTTTCAATTATATCTTTACGTTTCGTCACCCTACCTCGAGAACCTGGAGGAAACTTCACATGCATACTGTAGGTTGGAGGGGAGGTTCAGAACCCCAACCCTGGAGGTGTGTGTACTAGCCATTAGCCACTGAGCCACCATGTTTCACTTAAGCCAGATATCTCCTGTGAACAAGAAGAAGATTCAAGGTTCTCCTGGGAGATTATTGGATGTTCTCAAAAACAACTGTGTGATATAATCAGTCCGGCTGGTCCTGGGTCTAATCCAGAGTCTTCAGCTAGGTGGATGTGCCTGACATAGCTCTATGAGGAGCCATGTAAACCCTAACCAGGCCCACAATGCCTTAACCCGGCACCTCTTAAATTGTTGGAGCAGTAACTCTAATCCAAGGCTTTCCTGGACCACAGAATTTTGCTCCTTGTTGAGTTTCCCAGACATTCCCAGACATAGGATCTGTGGGTTTGCCATAAGGTCATGAGTATGCCATCCAGTTTGATGTTCCTGAGTGCTACTTGGATCTGACAGAAGGCATCCATGTGCAATGCCTGGATGAGTTTTACCAGCATTTACCCATTGGAGCAAATCCGGGTGGTAGTGTCCATAGGTGAGTGTTTAGTGACTGGGCCATCCATGTATCCCAGTCAGACTCAGTCGAAAATGACAATTTTGAGGGACCTCCAAAACAAAGGATGATAGTCATGTGCAATCCAGTCATTCAGCAAGCATGTGATGGATAGTAAAGCCGTCTTTCACACTTAAGAAGCAAAAGACAATACAACAAACATGGCGTGTCAAACATGTCCGACCTAGTCAAGCCCAGCTGGAAAACTGTTCATGGTTAATTTTATTTTTAACGATTGCTTAAACGTTTTGAAGGGCCAAGGAGCTGAATCAAATGGCAGGCTGGCTGAAACAAATGAAAAGATTCAGCGGATATAATGAGGAAGGGTTGACCGAATATACTACTGTACGTCCTGTTCTCTTTCTCCACTCTTCCCTTAAATGCTGCCAGTAATAGAATAACTGCCGTCCCTCTTAAATCCTTCACTCCTTACCCAAGGCCACTACAGAACGCTGGAAATCTGCAATGCAGCTTGGACCTCAGCCATGACTCTGCATGTTTTTTTGTTGTACTTTCTCATATGTTTAAATGCTATTTTAAGCACCATCCTGAAACAATTACTGTATTAGAGCAATAGAACCAGCTGTTTCACATAAGCACTAGGTCTTCCTTCCCTATCAGTTTGAACCATCTATTGAGAGATGTGTGTGAGGTGACATGCTACAGTAAATACAGTTTGTGTAGAATTTTATTTATTAAAAAGGGGGGAAAATATCTGGTGCTTGGTTATTTATTGGCCTTGCATGATCATTCAAACATTCCATACACTTTAATTTCAAACATGCGGAGCTCAAACTGCTCTTAATTTTGCCTCGCTGTCTTGGAAATGGTTCGTCTACACTTGCGTTAGCCAGATGTGCTCTTCTAGAGCACTGTTTCACCGTGAAACAAACAAAAAAAATTCTTCTACTAAAGTTTATGTAAGTGTTTTAGTTGATTATATATGTCATGGCATAACAGCACTCACAGCTGTGACCTCAACCTGAAATTATGTTAATAATGTAACGTGAGGCCGCAGACGGTTCCAAATAAGAGACAAACACATCTGTCATTTGTCTGTCTTGCACCGCTATGTTAAGGACTGTTATTTGTTAACTATATATAGATGGTGGAATATATAGAACGTAGTCAAACTTTTCTCCCCTTAACTGATTGGCCTACAACATTTTATACGAATACGATTTATATAGATGCTTTAATACTAGGCAGAAAATTGATATTAAAGAGGAAAAGTTATACATAGTATCAGGTAACTAACTTGCTTAGATGGTTATCTATAGTTCATTTATTATTGTTATCAGTAATAAACCATACTACAGTACTATATTGAAAAATTGATTGAATGTTTCAATAAGAACACTTGTAGCACTCGCTCACTGATGCAATTATCCAGTCACCTAATCATGTAGGGAACAATGCGATGTAGAAATTCACACTTCTGAACTGGAGGAAATTGCTGTTTCAGGGACATCCAGTATGCAGGAGTTCTACAGGTGACAATGTGTTTTTTTTCCTATGACAAATAGGATTCTGGTCAGATAGGTTCACACTGACAGGAAGGCTATGGTAACTCAAATTACCACTCTTTACAGCCGTGGTGAGCAGAAAAGCATCTCAGGAAGCATGACGTTCTTTTACTCTTACATCGCATCCATGTTTGATGGAGCTATACAACATTTTACACATAATCCTAATAATGCCAGGCACGAGATGGATAGGATCCATCGCACACAAATTTGTGCACTTATTATATCATCGTACACATGCAAAAACTGTTCTATAGTATGTCTATAGAACTTAATAGAAATTTAGTAATACTTTGAGATTCCTGTTCTCAGTTCTATAGATCTCTACTAGACCTGCAATAGGACTATAGAACTACTGCTATCATATTCTACAGAACTTATTTAAAACTCTAGGGTTTCAATTTCTATAGAACCATTCAACAGAATTGAATTTCTATAGAAAATCTTCCTTTAGATCGCAGATCGAAGTTCTGTAGGATTTGTATTCATTCACTTCTATGATTGAGATTTTAAAGAATTTTGAAAACTTCTGGAGGGTCACACAACAACTCCACTTTGGGTGACCAAATGTTTTGTTTATGTTCAGAAGCTGTAAAGGTTTTGGGTGAGACAAACTACCATTATAGACCATAAGATCAGTAATGCGTAGATCTACAGCCCTGAATCAGTTTAGATTTAGAGTTCCTGCTCAAGAGCCTAACACTAAGCAGAGATTTGAACCCACAATCTTCAAGTCACTAAGAACCTCAACTTCTAACCACAGATATTGTGTTGTATTATTATCATCATCATCAGTGAGCGACCGTCTCAACATTTAGAAGCCTGGAATTAAACCTACTGTATTTTCCATACATGATGTAAGCACAACATGATGTCGAATATACACTATAGACATGGATTTTAGGGACATCCTAATGATTAGTCTGATCTCATGTCCAGTACAGGGTTTTTCTTTACAATGATGTTTCCCCATTTGCGAAGGCTAAATTAAACCTTCTATTGAGAATGTAGCATAGCACGCCCTTTCGGCAGTTAACCAAAGCCACACAGACATGATGTATTTTCAGTTGGATAATACTTAGCAATCAGTACGTCTTGGGTTTAAACATTAGCTACTGCTAGTCACTATTAAAAAGTTGTAAACTCATGAACAGCACCATAAAATGTCCCAATTAAATCATAGGTACCAATTTATTACTAGGGACAACAATGAGTTAAAATCACTATGTTACAGTTTAGCTCATTAAAAGCTTATATTTCCATAGGAGATTCAGTTAAACATTTAGAAAGAATATTTTATTTTTGACAGTATAGTCATGTTTGGTGTCTAACATTTCTCACTTTGGCGGCACGGTGGCTTAGTGGCTAGCAGTGTTGCCTTGCACTTCCATGGTCTGGGTTCTTTGCCAGCCTAAGGTCCGAGTTCTCCATTGTTTTCGACGGGTTTCTTCCCACAGTTAGATTATGTAGATAAGCAGGTTAGGTTCATTGCCGTTTCCAAATTGCCCGTCGTGTGCGTGAATGCGCGTGTCCCACCGCAGTTGTAAAAATAGGAATAAATACAGTATATTGGTCACCATTGGTCTCCATGGTTCCTAGCTGGACTACAGAGACTCTTAGATGGATGGATGAATTTCTTGCTTACCTTTTCCCTTACCTTATCTATCTATCTATCTATCTATCTATCTATCTATCTATCTATCTATCTATCTATCCATCCATCCATCCATCCATCCATCCATCCATCCATATACATACTTAATCGAACTAAAAGGAAATTTCAGACATCCAGTAGCAAAGGATAGTAACAAAACAGGCTTGTAGTTGCAATTGCATCATATAGAGCACTCAGCCAAAAAACACAACCCACACACATGTGGGGGATGACCCTTGCTTCTACAGGAAAGACCCATGCTTCTACAAAAATGACTAAGAGAAGACAAATGTACACTACCAGTCATCAAAGGTTTGGACAGACCTTCTAATTCCATGGTCTTTCTTGATTTTTATTTCTTTCTACATTGTAAAACATTGCTGAAGGAGTCCAAAATATGCAACAATCTCCTTTGAACAGTTGATGCTATCATGTATCTGCTACTTATTCTCTGTAAAGACTTCATAACGCCTCTAATCTGAGGTGATGTTTGTTAAATTCTAAATGAACTTCTCCTCTGCAGCAGAGGTAAGTTTTGGTCTTGCTTTCCTGGGAAAGTCTTCATGAGAACCAGTTTCCTCATGGTGCTTGAGGGTTTTTCGTAAACACACTTGACACAATACTGTTCTTGCATGGACCGTTTCACTACAGATGACCTTCATGTCTTAAAATAAAACATTAATATAGCTCAACATCAATCAATCAGTTGAACACGTGTGGCTAAACATTTCAGTGCTCAGCTTAGTGGACTATAAATTAAAGACACAGTGTCTGAATTTAACAGTGATAATATGGCAATGGACACCAGCCAGGATTTGACCTTATCCCAAACAGACTCTCCTGGATCTTCTCAAACAAGGAAATTACCCCTGTGGCAGATGTGTCCATAGGAGAACAAATTAATTTAGACATCCAAGAACTGGGATTTTCTTTTTTCACATGCAACATATATTAAAATACTGTATTGTTTTTGTTGAAATGTCCATGGGACAAAATCAATGTTGGTTAAATCACCCATGCCCTTAAACAGAGAATCAATGAACATAAGAGCTCCATAACAAGCTTTTGGATCCACATTCCACTAGGAACACTGCAACCACTGGGTCTATATAAGGATTTATTATTTCTTTTACATGAGTGCTTTTTAGGAATAAACTACAATGGATAGTAACTGATATGTTGTATGTTGGTGAATGTCTGATTTTTTAAATTGCATCTACTGTATGTCTATTGTTGCATATTAGTTAAATTCTGTTTCTTCATTGTCTCTACAAACACAGTGTCTTTAATTTGTGCCTTGCTTTTTTTAACCTCTGTACTGCAAATACCTTATTTTGTTTATGCCTTAATTGTGGTCAGGGGCTGAAAGCTTGCATAGAATCTATTAAAAAGATTTTTGACCAGATTGATGGTGTGTGTATGTTTGTTCCTTAAAAGAAGTTAAATTATCTTACATTATAACAAGATATTATATAGGTTGAAAAGAAATAGGCTATAAATAGATTTTTTAAATATTGGTATAATAAGAAATAAGAGTATATTTAAGATGTTTCCTTACATTCTTATGGTATTTTCCTAATATATAAGACATGAGGTCATTTTTTTTTCAGTGCAAATCGATTAGCAAAGATACATTTGGTGTAATGAGTTAATTAGCTATTAAGTCAGAGAGAGAGATTTTATCTCACGCTAAAAATGTTAGACATATTGGATAACAATTGGATCATCCATCCATTCATTAATTCATCTTCTATCCCGCTTATCCTGTATAGGCTGATCCCAGGAAACTTTGGGCACGAGACCCCCGAGGCGGGAATCAAACCCTTGAACCTGGAGGTGCGAGACCTCAGTGTTAGATAAATTGCTAAATTGCAGAATATTATGTTTCGGATATCGAAAACGTTATATGGGCTGATAGGAAATGCTTGCATTAAATGTTTTTTTTTTATATCCTTGTTGGAATCATTTTCATGACACAGACTAGAGACGTCTAATGATGGAAATTAAATGAGGCACTGTACTCTATTAGGACGAAAATGGAAATATTATGCACTAATGGTTGTGAAAAAATTGTGATAGCGCTTCTCAGGGAACCAAACCCAGCCACTTGAGGTTGAACAAAATCTGAGTTGATTAATATCACCCTGTCCTGCCAAAATCCCAGGTCATGTGATACTGGTAATAATGGATAATGCAGAAATATCGTTTCACTTTAAATTAAACTTGTTCATTCAGACAGGTTTAAACTGCTGCTTTATTTAAAATAAAAAAGAGATTATGTCTGTAGCTTTGAAATATCACCTGAATAAAGTAAATAAAAATTTGGGCATGTGTTTCCAGAAAAGCACTGGATGTTAAACTTGGCTTAGGACTAAGTAAATGTTCCTGAATACTTTACTTTAATCCCTTTACACCGCATAGACTGTTATTCAAACTTCAAAGAAAAAGACTTGTCTTCAACATCGACTCGTCCAAGTTATTTTTGGCCTCCGCTGATGACGGACGACAGGATGGATGCATTACAGGCCTCCCAAAGCAGACTCCTTATAATCACAAGTTAAACCACAGGTAGTGATTATTATATACAGTAAATGGAGGTCCAGTGACAGAGAGTACAAACTGGATGTTCTATTTATGTCCCACTTTAGGTAATTGTGTTGGACTAGACATGTGAATGTTTGAGTGTTGATCATATGGATGATTTACAGTACAGTACTATGTAATATCTTTTCCATTTGGAGTTCACCTTACATGTAATGTCAATGGTATGAATGGTACTTCAAAGCAAAGACTCGGTTTTAAACCTGATTTACACAATTTTCCTCTTGTGTCGATGAGCCATGATACAGTAGATGTTGGCTAGATTTCAGGATATTATGCTTTGGATATCAAAGATGTTACATAGGCTAAAAGCAAATATCTACTTCACCTTAGGCTGAAATGTTTCTTTAATATCCGTGTTAGAATAATTTCCATACAGCACACTGGCGATGTCTAATGATGGAAATTAAATGAGGCACTGTACTCTATTAGAACTAAAATGGAAATATTCTCAGGGAACCAACCCCAGTCACTTGGGGCTGCACAGGACAATGCACAAGTAGTGCCCATGCAAGCTTAGGTTTGCATCTGGAAAGGCATTTAACATAAAAAAAAAAAAAAACCTGTGCCAAATCAATATAGCATATTCTAATGAATACATCATTCATGATGTTGTTTCTGATCACATTTCTTCTGCAAAGTTAAAGGTCCAGCATAATCTTTCTAGGTGTTAACAATGCACTGGACAGTTTTTAACCCAATTTTTAGCATGTTCTTCCCACAGTCCTAATACTTGCAGGTTAGGGTAATTAGGCTAAAGTTCCAAAGTTGTGTGCATGTAAGTACTGCAACACTGTAGTCTGGCACTCTGTTCATTGTGTACCCCATTGTTGTTGTTGGTCTTTCAGTCGCTCCCAGCAAGGGGTCGCCATAGCACATACAAGATTGGGACAGGTTTTATGCCGGATGCCCTTCCTGACACAACCCTCCCATTTTATCCGGGCCTGGGACCAGTAGTGGCTGGGGTTTAAGCACTGGCTATATATATATATACAGTATATATATATACACACAGTATACTGTATATTTAATTTGTTGTTAATTTGTTGCACCCACAATGTTTTATGCCGTTATGATTAATTATATAATCTTTAAAAATAGATTCTGTCAGGATAAGACAGAATGTTTTATTTTGTTTTAGATTTATTATTATTATTATTATTATTATTATTATTAGGAAACAAATTTTTTATCATTTTAAACCATTTTAAAAAGATAATTTTACTTTTCTTTCTTCATCGAAGAACTCATCACATGCTGAGTTAAACATATCTTAATATATATAGATAGGTTTTCACCAGAAGGTGGCGCTGTGTACCAGAGTTCCACTGCACAGAGACCAAAGGCTTTGGGGTTTTAGTAAATATCATATCGCATTGTTGTATAGATGTTTTGCTTATGTATTCATTAACATTTAATCAGCCAGACAGAAAATAATTGCGTAATTGGAGCATTATTCCATAACCAGCTGTTAAACTGGCTTCTAACAAGACATAAAAACTTACACACACACACACACACACACACACAGTGTAGTCTGTAGTCAGCTTCTGAGGTAATAATAGAGTTGTGGTTGTTTTTTGCCAGGTAAGAGTTTCCAGTGTGTGTGTGTTTTGTGTGTGTGTGTGTGTGTGTGTGTGTTGTAGGCATACCCCAGGGTGAGCCATAACTCCTGACTTGAGTTGATGAAGGGTGTGCTTTCTTTTGTAGTGTTGTAGGCCCGGACACATCTGGTGGCGGAGGAGAGGAGAGCAGAATAGAGGAGTGGAGAGGGGGAAGTACTTCTTTGTAGTTCAAACAGGGAGGTAAAGATATAATCATGAGCTATTGCAGCCTGTTATGAATGATATATCTCCACTAAAGAAGTAAACATCTGTATATGTCCTCCTTCTGCACATGAGTAATCTACAGTATAAGATACTGGCTCCTAGGGTCCAATCAATTTCACAAACATCCCCTAGATGGCGTTTGTTCATTGTTGCTACTACTTCTAACAAAACTGACACTCAAGGCCAAACACATAAGCAGGACCTTGGCCTTACTGTAGGTCTAGGTATAAATATTCACACACAGCTCACTTTTCACTAAGTGGTTAGCACTGTCGCCTTGCACCTCCGGGTTCCGGGTTCGAGTCAAGCTTCGGGTCTGTGTGCATGGAGTTTGCATGTACATGCACATTAGGCTAATTGGCATTGCCATAGTGTGTGTGCCCTGGCATGGATTGCCACCCCATCCCTACCTTGTGCCTTAGTCTCCTGGGATAGGCTCCAGGCCCCCGCGACCCTATACACAGGATAAAGCGTTTCTTATGCATTGCAACAAAGCAGGAAAGTGTTTCTATCTAGGTTTTACAGCATATTAATTATTTTATTTAGCAGTGAGCATGTAAAATACGCTTGGGGCCTGACTTTTTTCCATCTGCAGTGTCTGGACAGGTGAAAAAATGAAAACAATACATACCTAAAGTACAGAATCATACTTTTCAACCCAATTTCCAGCTCCTTAAAGTACAACCCTAAACATAATCATGTTCCCACCCAGAGGGAACCCACCAAGCATGGGGAGAACATGCAAACTCCAGTCAAATGTATACTTTTTCTAAATTTTTTGTTCAGTATGTTAAAAAGTACAGCGGCATGGTGGCTGACTGGTTAGTACTGTGGCAGGGGACCTCCAGGGTCCTGGTTCGATTCCCGCCTTGGTTCTGTGTGCATGTTCTCCCCATGCTTGGTGGGTTCCCTCTGGGTACTCCAGTGTCCTCTCACAGTCCAAAGAAATGCAGATAAGGCTAACTGGCATTCCCAAATTGCCCGTGGTGTGTATTTGTGTGTGCCCTGAGGTAGATTGGTTCCCCCGCAAGGCTCCTGGGATGCATATGTGAGATGTGGCAATAACTCCCAGCCATGTTCCTGTATGTTCAAATGTTTTACTAACAAAAATGTAAAAAATACAGTCCGTACAGGGTGTTAAAAGGTCCTTATGTGGAATTCAGATGTATGATTGGCTTCGAAACTAGTAAGGGAAGGATAGAACCAAACCTAACACCACTTGACTTTTATCTTCAAGCTCGTCTGAAATCAGTAGTCTATCGGAATCGGCCCAGAACTATCGCTGCACTAAAGGAGGAAATCATCTCTACATCTGTTCTGGTACATTAGGAAGCATTCAGCATTCCTGTAATCAGCATAAACACAAGTGCATGTAACATGTCAGAGGCCCTTACTCTTTAACATTTGCTGTAATTTATACTTTTAAATAGAGTTTGGTTTATTTATTGTTTAATAATATAATTATTATTTAATAATTATTCATGTTCATACATTTAATTTCATTTAAGTCAGTTTTACTGGTGATTGTAATTTGTCTGGAGCAGAGTTCTGTTTGGGTTAATGGATGGAAATAAGCGTCCTGTACCTGTACTCCAAATTTTAAGGAGGCTCAGTCTGAAACACGTTGCTATTATAACTGGTTAAATTGCTGTACAAACAAAGTACAAGTACAAGTGCATGTGCATGTACAAGGGTGGGTCTAAACAAGCTCTGTTTTTTCGCTGTATGTCCTCCCTCAGACACCTTAAATTCGCTATTGACGGTCTGGACCATGGGGACAAATTCTCAATGCATGATGCAGTGAATGTTGAAAAAGACGATGAGCATGCAGACCTGCCTTGCCTATTTCAGTCATGTAGATGATGGGCTCTTCCACTGAGAAGACTGTTGCTTCATCTCAGGGTTGTACCCATACACCTAAGTTTTTGGGAATCAAGGCACACGCGATGTTCCTTCTGCTCCTGGGTCAGCAGCCTCTGGACAGAGTTGGCAGCAACAAGCATGTTCAAATCACATGTGAGGATCGCCTGGACTGCTCCGTATAACACACAAATAACGGCAGCAGTGTTGCGGATAGTTCTCAGACAATCATCATGCACAAGTTGCCGAATGGTTTTGAAATTTTTTTAGGGGTTGAGCTTGTTGATGGTCTTCCTGATCTCTTCTGATCTTCCGGTGACTTTCTTCTGCTCTTGAAGCGCTTGTGCTACTCAAAACACCTCGGGCGACTTGTTGCAGCATCGCCGTAAACGTGCCGAATCACACCAAACATCTCTGCGGCAAACATCTCTGATTTACCCAGTTTCACACAGAACTTGCCATCCATGATGAAATAGCAGATGTGGTACTGCACATGGTCAGAATAGTACCAGTTGCACAGCACCCGATGTACACAGGACCATGTCTTTTGGCACGCTGACTTATGAAAGTTGGAACTCCCTGTGACTGTGTGTGCAGCCTTGTGCTACCATCTGTGGGCTATAAAAACAAACTTGACTGCCTTGAACTTAAGTCTGAGTGGTGGTCATGTTTCACTGTCACCTTCTATCAGCAGAAGAGCATGTGCTCATCAATTTTCAGCGATGTTTAAAGTCATATTAATGAGATATAGTAAAAGCACAATGCATTGCAGTTACATAAGACAGAAGAGACTTAGTTAATTACCTAGAGTGAAAACAGACAAACATGTCAATCAAAGCCTTTTAGACTAAAAATTTGACTCTGGCCGGATAAATACGTGCAATTGAAGATCACATGTTAGTTGCGAAGATTAATATGTACAGTACATAAGCCACTGGTTTGCAGGATTTATCCTGTTTTACAGTAGTATCAGTAGTACGTAGGTAGTAATTGTGTTCAACTTTCTATTTATACAAGCTCCTTGTACATCTGAGTCACAGCCCGGAGCTGAAATCTCTCTCTCTCTCAGGTTTGTGCCGGATGAGTAGATGTTCAAGCAGATGCTCTTACATTTCAGTGGAGTGACTCACCTCGGTAAAAATGCCTCAGTCATATATTATTAAGCACAACAACCTGTCATTTCGGGCAACGGAGCTAAAAGTGAGTGAAAGCTGCCACACAGCTATGAGAAAGGCAAAAGAAAAAGAAAAATCATGGGAATCACTGTGTATGTGTATTTCTACCGGCAGCAAACCTACGGTAACTACAAAAATGCCACCGACGTACAATGGTATCTTCAGGACTGCTATATTTGACTAGGAGCTCGGACCTTGTTAAGCCTCTTTCATTAAAGCATAAAGTACTGCCCAGGATAATGTAGCGTCAGATATCCCAGAATGCAATGTGTCACCCCGTTGTCGTGCCACATGAGAGAGGTGCTGTGGGCTTCTGGCCTATAAATGGTGCTCCCTTCACCCCGCGGTGACCACAGTCTAAACACAGCCAGGAGCAAAGAGATAAAAATAGAGACGGCTATTTGTAGAGGCGCAAAATGTGTGTTACAGGGTCAAGGCAACATTTATAGAAGTAGAAATGGTAGTGTTTGGGTTTATTTAGCTTAAACTTACAAATATGGGGTTTCTTAGTGGTGCTAAGAGATGTCCGGACCACCGGCAGAGCTAAAATATATATCCATAGGATGTGTTGCTATTTTGTTTGCCAGGAGTACTGTATAATCATAACACTTATTTGTGCTAGACATACTGGGAACAGTAGCTATGTTTCACTGTAACTTAAAATTTTCGGCCTTGAAGACAATCGGTTTTAAGCTTTCCCTCACAAGAAACGTCATGAGAAGTTCCGTTTTTAACTTAAACGCCCTGCATTTTGCACACCCAAATATTTTGGGACTTTTAATTGTGAAGAATAAAAGAACAAGTAAATACTACTTTTATTTCTCTATATAATCCCCTGCTACACCAATGCACTTATCCCTACTAGTGTATGGATACCATCAAGGTAGAACGTTTTTCTCTGTGTGCCAGAGGCATGATCGAACTGTGTGTTTCATGTCTGAAACTCTGGCCTCTCAGGAACTCCTTAAAGGCCCAAAAACATGCGCAATGTGCAAGTGGTGTTGGAGAATGAAGTTCCCACTTCTGCAAAAGTTATGTCGATTTTCAAGGATCAGATGTTTCACTTGTACCATTCACATGTTTACTGAGGGTAAGAGTCTCATCACCGTACTGTACTTGAAGACTTTTGCAATTTGTAAAAACACATTGACTTGAATGCCCCTTGGATAACGTCATTAAAATAATTTTAAAACTCTGTACAGTACAGTCCATAGATGAGGTCAAATACCATAGAAGCAAATAACTGAACTGTAAGTGTTCTGATACCCTGATAAACAGCAAAAGTATATCTCCGCTAGGGTTTATTTTTACATCTGATTACTATTAACGACTAATCATTGACAGAAAAGTATACGCTGAAACATTTTTATGTTGAAATACCCGCATCGGGCAGTTATTTCTTTATGCATTTATAAAATCAACAAATCATGTTGCTCCAGTTCAATGCATACCATAAAGCAGATACAAGTCAATAGCTTCAGCTTTTTCATGTTGTTAGTTCCAGAAGGGCTGGTTTGAGTATTTCAGAAACTCCTGATCTTCTAGGAGTTTCACTCACAACAGTGTTTACCCAAAATGGTGTGAGTTTCTACTCCTGACCAAGACCAGAACTCCAGGGCTACAGTTGGCACAGAGTTACTGATGACTGGAAGAACATGTTGCCTGGTCATTACTCAAACCAGCACACACATCATTCAGGGTGGATTTTTCTTTTCTTCTTTTAGAATTATACAGGTAACTGTAATTGCAGCACACTGGCATCTGGCGTACATATGCTAGCTTTAATTTGTGGAGCAAAATTAGCCTTAGACCCTAAATAGCATTGGGCTAAAACGTTTCAGTGTGTGTTCATATCAATCACTCTGGATCTTTGCTTACCAAAAAGAGATCAGATATAATAAAATTTACCAGGAAATAACAATGTGAGGTGAAACAATAGAGGAAATCGTTAAAAAATATCTATGAAATTTTATATGATGCACATCTTTTGTTTTCATTTCTAGTTAGGTGAGATAAGTCATAATGCTGCTGGTGAACACTGGGTTGTTAGGTCATGTGTAATTTCCTCTCCATCCTGTCCCAGTCTTTAAGGAATGTAGTACAAATAAAATTCTCCTAGACTGGTTTCTTGTTGGATTATTATTATTTTTTTAGAAAATGAATCAGTGGAAAATGATCCAAGTAACCAAGCGTGATGAAACTGAAGCTAACATGATGAAAAGAGTTTTTTTTTTAAAAAGAGCGAGAGATACAGAGAGAGATTCCCAGACGCTAGCAATAAACATCAGGAAGAAATAGGTAACTAATAAGCCTTGAAAGACATAAAGAAAGTCAGTCTTGAAACTGAAGTGTTATGAGATTTTAGTCAGTTATATGCAAAGGTGGGTAGAGTAGGTAGGATGAATTTATAGAACACCGGCTGAAGACCTGATTGGTCAAACGGAGTCATGTGATCATTGTTGCTGCGTCTGATTGGTCAAACAGTCATGCGGTAGATCTACCGGCTGCATGTGTAGAATAAATGGTTAGAAAAGTAACGAGTCGAGTGTAGCCGAATGTAGCAGAGTAAGAGTAGTGTTTCTTCTTCACAAATCTACTCAAGTAAAAGTAAAAAGTATGGTGCAGTAAAACTACTCATAAAAGTAAATTTTTTTTCAAAAAGTTACTCAAGTAAATGTAACAGAGTAAATTAAACTCATTACTACCCACCTCTGGTTATATGTTTAGCTAACTGACTAAACACCTAGACATTAGTTCTGACTCACTCATCATCTTTATCCTGTATACAGGCCTGGAGACGGGGTGCTAATTCATTACAGGACACTCACACACACAAACTAAGGGCAATTTGGGAACCCAAGTACCCAAAGGAAACCCACCAAGCACGGGGAGAATATGCATGCACATGGAGCCAAGGCGGGAATCGAACCCAGACCCAAATCGACAGTGCTAACCACTAAGCCAGCACGTCACTTTTAGCATTTAGCAAACACAGCTAAATGGATTCGCTTTACTTCCTTAAGTCATCGTGATTTTTCTGTCACTTGTGTGATTTCTTTGTATAAGAATGAGGCGCTGCGATTTTCCCCCCTCTATTAAGAGCAATTGAACATGCAAACTAATAAACGTATATACTTTAAATCGGTAATCAGGGAGAATGCTCAAAGTTTAAAAACTTTTTACCTTTCCACAAACAGGGACATTTTCATGCTAAATGTCAGCGGTAGGAAAACATGTGAGTGAAAAAAAAAATACATATTTCTGAAATAATAAATAATAAGGTATAAAACAAACATTATATTTATGATTTATGGTTAAATGTGTTTTATATCCTCTTGTAGTCTAACATAAAATGGTTTAAAATGGCACTTGTTGCTAATTAGCATGGCATCTTTTTTATATTCGATGCTAATGAGGAATGTTATGCTAATATTATGCAGTTTCTTTTACAAAATGACTGCATTATAGTACATTCCTTGTTAATTGTGTGAAGTGTTTTAAGAAGATTTCCTTCTAGTTTTAGAAATTATAAAGTAGCAAGCTAGAAAGGAGCAATTATTAGCATGAAGGCTAAAAGTGTTAGCCACATTATCCACACTGGCTGAGCTGTTCCTTTAAACAGTGCTTTAAAAAAAATTGTTTTGTGGTTAACCGCTGACTGTGTGTGAGTATGTGTGTGTGTGTGTGTGTGTGTGTGTGTGAGAGAGAGAGAGAGAGAGAGAGAGAGAGATCTAGAAGAATTCCCAGGAGAGGCGAAATCCCATGAGTGGCAGGCACCAAGTGTGTGTTAGCCTAAAGAGTGTGTAAAAGAGGGGGAGAGATAGAGAGAGAGGGATTCTGCTGCCAAAAAAAATCTTTATTTAACAGAACAAACAGACACACCTGAGTCATGATGCAGTGGAGTATGATCACCACGTACACAACCACAAGCCTGCAGTATTATGCAAGCACACACACACACACACACACACACACACACACACTTGAGAGAGAGAGAGTGTGAGGTAGATTGATATTCATTGCTGAACAAGTAAGTGTGTGTGATGTAATCAGTAAAAAAAAATCCAAGCGTAGACACGTTCCACTGGAAGAACTCAGCACGCACACCCATCATTATATTTAATATTTCTGTCATATCTTTCCTCACTGATATTACTCTCTCTCAACCATCCTGAATGTCGCATGATGTGGGCTACACAATGGACTGGCAGGGTGCCATCAAATCGCAGGGCGTAAGCATACATGGTTGGCGGGTTTCCGCTCCGGTTTCCTCCCACACTAATGCACTTATCCCAGTGCATTGGATACCATCAAGGTACATAGTTTTCTCAGTACCATGGAGTCATGTCTGAAACGCTGGCCTCCCAGGAACCCCTTTATTGGTCCAAACATGTGGAAATGGCTTGGACTGAGGACAGGACTGTATGGGGGACGTGGCAAAAACTCCCAGTCGAGTTCCTGTAAAGTGCAAGTGGCGTTCGTAAATGATTGTGCATAGGAAGATGCGTCTCTTCCACAAGTTGCCGACAAGTTATCCATCGATTTTCTTCTGTAAACATCAATCGGTTTATACCTTCATTCACAAGAAATTTCAGCCCCTGGAAAATTGTTTCCCCACTCACAACGCTGTTGTTGAAATGACAAGCTGGATGTGGATGTGGATCAATTAACTTTCTAATCATCCGAATGATAACAGTGTGTCTGAGTTTTGCTTTCTTAGTCAACTCATTTTCAGATTCTGGTTTTTGAATTAAAAGCCAAACTATCCATTGGAGCAGCTGAACACAAGGGTTAATTCAACAAAAGTTTTCATTCTTTCAAGGCCAGCGTTGTGGGCCAGCGTTAC
The DNA here is from genome assembly GCA_030068275.1 of Clarias platycephalus. NCBI lineage: Eukaryota > Metazoa > Chordata > Actinopteri > Siluriformes > Clariidae > Clarias > Clarias platycephalus. The sequence continues at coordinate 4,512,314 of JAQQZT010000019.1, read as the reverse complement.
ACTAGAGCTGGTGTTGCACTACCATTGCAATGACACGCTTCTCCTCTCTTTCACAACACACACGCTCCTCTGTACTCATTATGCTTGGGCTTGGCTCTTGCTCACCAGAAGCAGGGAAGGAGCAGGGACAGATCCGCTTTTGTTTTGCACAGCTGCTGTCATGAAAAAAGGAAGAGAACGTGGCACACCGTGAAGTTAATTGACGTCAGCTGTCGTAAGGGGTGAAGAAGAGAGCTGGAAGACAAAGGTGCGTGTGAGATTGTGCATCTGTGTGCTCATCCGTTTAATACAATTAAACACTTTGAATGTGATCAACAATGTGATGCGAAGTTAGTCTTACTGCCATAAAACTTGATTATATATGTGATAGGTATTAGCATGTCACCTCACACCTCCAGGGCCGGGGCTCTGAATGTCACCTGCGCTCTGTGTTTGTGGAGTTTGCAAGTGCATGGTTTTGGGTTTCCTCTTAGTACTCTGGCTTCCTCCAACATTCCAAAAAAAATTGCAGTGTAGGCTGATTAGCGTTTCCAAATTGCTCGCAGTGTGTGATTGCTTGTGTGTTCATGTGCTCATGTCCTACAACGGGTTCCCAGACCATCCCCGAGTAGTACTCTGTGTTCCCTAGTATATCCTCCAGCCAACCCTGCACCCCTACACAGGATAAGTGGTATAGATAATGGATGGATGGATAAAAATTTTAATAATTTATTTTACAATTAACCTTGTTCAAGGTCAGTGAAGAAGCTACTGTTACTTTCAGTTCCTTTCTAGAAGCTATAATTATTTTTCTTTCTTAACATTACTAAGAAAAAAAGGCAAAAGTTTCTCTCTTTGCTGTAGACTGCTGTAAGTGGAGACTCCTTCCATACTTGATAAGTTAATGTTTCCAGTGGCACATGATTATAAAAAGGATATTATAAAAGAAGCTACGAGTCTGTGAGCAGATATAAGTTTACATCCATGCGCTTTCTGTTCGGTCCTCACTATAGCATCTTTTTTTCTGGGTCGTGCTTCATTAGGAGTCACTGTGGAGGATTTGCTCTTAATCCCGGCCTGAAGGGACGTCTGCAGACCCAATAGTCATCACCATGGGTAATAAAGTCAGAAAAGGAAATAGCAGATTGGAACCGAATTGCATTTATAATAAATGAAAGCCAAAGACTGGATCTGTAGAACACATGGACGCCTGAAGTGAATCGTTGAATCACAAAGTCTGTTTATTGGGGCGATGTTGGTTACTTATATGCAGACATGAGCATATTTGCAAATCGGTAGTATTAATACAGATCAGAGCGACAAACAAAGAGCGGGATGTGGAGGAAATAACAGGAAAATCAGAACGCATCACAAACTGCATGGACGAAAACAAAAAAAAAACCATAAAAATGTCATACTTCTGGAAGCTAATGTAATTTAGTCAACTTGTGGTTGATTTCTCAACCTCCTTGGTTAGGGCATGATATCAAATTTCTAGCAGTATTGGATAGTTATTAGACAGCTTTTGGTAAAAATGTAAAACATTAGTTGTAATAATTTCTGTTTTTAGAAGGTGAACATTAACCTTTGTCAAGTTTAATGCTGGACATATGTGCAGTAAAACATTCATAGCGGCTCTAATCTGAGGTGCTGTTTGCTAATTGGTGATTTCTGAGGCTGGTAACTCTAAATGAACTTCTCCTATGCAGCAGAATGTACAAAATAAGTCCAAACGTGTGTCCAAACTGGTACAAGTATGGTTAGTTTAGAAAAGGTTCTTCAATTATACTATGTTTGAGTAAATGGGCTGTAAATGGGACATTTTCCTTAAACAGGACTAGAACAATTTCTGCATTAGTAGCAGTGATGGTGAGTGTGGTCAGGGTGGAGCTGGAGAAGAAGTGAGAATCTATCTATCTATTCTAGATATAACTACTGTATATCATAGTTATAGATATATATAATAGATAGATAGATAGATTTCGTTCTGTCCTCACTAACATCTTTTTTTTCGGGGTCATGCTTCATTAGATAGCTATCTATTCTATATTTATATTATATTTATAGTTAACTTTTTTATATATATTTATATATTTATATATATTTTTTTTTTTTTTTTTTTTTTTTTTTAAAATATAATTTTTGGGGTATTTTCCAATTTTCTCCCCAATTTAGTCGTGGCCAATTCCTCCCCGTCGCTAGGGGAGCTCACACATTAAGGCTACCACTACCACTCAGCCGGGAAGGCTGAAGACTATCACGTGTTTCCTCTGAACCGCGTGACGTAAGCCGACCGCATCTTTTCGAACTGCTTGCTCACGCACCATTAGGGGCGGAGTAACACACTTGGAAGAAAGCGCTAGCCGCTCCTTCGCCGTGCGCGAGCTCACAGACGCCCCTGATTGGCTGTAGAGCTGTGATTAATGTGGGAGCGCAAGTACCTCTCATCCCTC
>JAQQZT010000019.1:4469495-4492459 GCA_030068275.1 Clarias platycephalus | reverse complement strand
TGTGTGTGTGTGTGTGTGTGTGTGTGTGTGTGTGTGTGTGTGTGTGTGTGTGTGTGTGTGTGTGTGTGAAAGAGGGACTAAATGTGTCCATGTGTTAGCATGGGTTCCCAGAAACTCACCATGGATTTGGAAATGTGGTTAAATATCAAACTTCATTACAGTGGATAATATTAACCTTTAAAAAAAGGGTATAATTTAATTTTCTTAAGATGAACTGGAAATATTCATTTCTTCAGTAATATCACAATGCATCTAAAATTATATTCAATTATAACCTGGAGATTAGATTAGATTAGATTAGATTAGATTGGATTGGATTGGATTGGATTGGATTAGATTAGATTAGATTAGATTAGATTAGATTTGATTGGATTGGATTGGATTGGATTAGATTGGATTGGATTAGATTAGATTAGATTAGATTAGATTAGATTAAACTTTATTGTCATTGTGAAAAGTAAATGTACAGAGCCAATGAAATGCTGTGCGGAATAAAACTTAATGAGGGCATGCAGTTGTAGGAAAATGATCACCAACAGGATAACGTGATAACATGCTGAATAATTGTATTCCTTTTACAAATCTTCACCATGAATTTTGTAAATTCATTTAACTTTCTCTCTAGATTATGTACTGTGTAATACAAGGCTTTCTCAAAATCAAATATTTGCTAGAACAGAAGTAATATCATACTTCAGGTACCATATTTTACTATGTTTTTGTTAAACGTTAACACAGGTCCCCAAAGTGTAACTGATAATACTCCAACTGAATACACCTTACATAATGGATTTTTTTTTATATCTCAAACTCAAAACCTTTTTCTTATATGATGTCACAATAGAAGGAAATTGAAGTTTCTTGTTTAAATACATATCCATCAAGGGATCGCGACAGCGGACCATCCAATCCGCACACAACCAAATGCCATTCCTGACACAACCCTTTCATTTTTTTAAGCGGGCTAGGGACTGGGTAGTACAGTGTGTGGCAACCACCGACGCGGGCCTCGAACCCAGATTTTCAGATTCCTTTGTTTTGCTTGTACATGCACATATATATATATAAAATACTATAAGTGGATGATATTATAGTGCCAAGTAAAAATGTACTGGATTTATCCTATCTAAAAGTCCATACATCATTCACAGGAAGTTTTATCAACACTGTTTACTGCTTGTCACTGCAGCCATGCATTTCTCATCTAACAAGGTGGTCTGGCACTTCTGCTGCCATTTTCCTCGCCATTGTTCTGATAGAGCCATGGCTGCTTGGTACCACGTGTGGATTTCCTCACCTGCTGTTTAAGGGTTTTTGAATGTAGACCTCAAGATTTACAGGATGTCAGGTCTCCCAGGGGAATCCCAGACATACGTGGCGTCAAGCTCACTCCATCCGAGCTAAAAATTTACATGGTGACCTGGAGGAAGTCTGAGATTTTGAGTCCCTGGGGTTCTGTGTAAGGGTCAGTAGTATCAGGGTCAAAGGTTTCTGCTTACAGATGTGTAACGCAGATCAGCACTACTAGATCACAAAATAGAGACAAGACAATTCGACATGGATGTTATAGAGTTGGATGTTATAGAGATTTTTTTTTGGGGGGGAAAGGCTGTTATGGTTTACAGAGTTCATAAGTAGGTTTAGCATCTAAGTCTCTGGACATAAAGAGATGTGTTTAGCGACCGTTACATCTAACTACATCATAAACTTGATGTGCGTGCACGCCTGTCAAAGTGACAAGACAGAGAATGAGAAACAGGTGGGGGAAACGAGCTGACCCCGTCTCTGTTTGCGGGTTGGCATGCTGATCTATCTTTACAGTGGGAGGAAAGAGGGGGAGGAAAGAGGCGGGGATGGTGTTCCATCTCTTTTTGAAATGGTTCTCATCCCAATGCGACTATATGTTCAAGAATGAAATTTTAAAAAATTAGACGGACAATCCAAGATTTCATTCATCACATGGAGGAGTAAGGCCTTTGTATTCAGTTGTACAGATGTTTGCATCAGGTGGTCATATGATCACCCTCCATTCACAACATGGCATCTGGGGCAAAAAAAAATTAATTAAAGGATAACGAAATGTTTTAAAATGTGTATTATGTGTTATACTGCAAATAACCACAATACATTCGGATCATTCAATCTAGTGATCTAGTGATCATGGAGGCCAGTGGTGACTATTGTATTTATTCCCATTTTTACTACCATGATAGGACCTCTGGTCAACATTCACACACTCATTCACACACTACGGGCAATTTGGAAAGACTAATTAGCTAAACCTGTCTTTGGCATGTCTTTGGACTGGGGGAGGAAACCGGAGAACCTGGAGGAAACCAACCAAGCACGGGGAGAACATGCAAACTCCATGCACACAGGCCCTGGAAGTGCAAGACCACAGTGCTCTGTGACTGTGCCGTACGATGGGTTGGCACCCTGTCCAGCGTGGACCCTGCCTCGTGCCCTGGGATAGGCTCCAGGCCCCGTGCGACGCTATATACTGGTTAAACCAGTATAGATGATGAGTGAGTGATACAGTGCAGAGTCACTGATATGTACACTAATATCTATGTGCATATAACGTCACTGACTTGTATCCAGACAGGACGCAAATTAACAGTTGACTGCTAAGTCTGGTGAGAAAAAAAAAGTAGAAAATCTGACCTGTAATTTTCTAAAAGGAGGATCTAAAAGGAGGATTTCTAATCACAGAGGAGCACCTTTAAAATAGTAAACAACCTCATAAAGCCATGGAAATGTGATTCTGATTTCCTGATGATTTAATCATGTTTTTGGACAGTGACCTGCCATAGTGGCAAACTTAAAATCTTACATAAATCAGATCGATTCATTTTGTAATAGTGGCTGTCAAAATGTAGGTGATGCTTGTAGACAAAATCACTCACGCGCCATGTGTAAAACGTGAATATTTTTAAATGACGAATAAAAAGAACTTTATTGAACAAAACAGAATTGTCTAAATGAATCAGTGAATATTTGCACTGATGTGTTGAGGAATTTGTACTGGAGCTGAAGCCTAATATAGCACAGCACCTCTTTAGTGCTATTTAAGTTCAGCCATTATTCGTCACTTATACATTACTGCACTGTGAAATTCTTTATTCTACGCATATAGAGCACAGCCATTAATTAAGCCATAATAAGTTGTTGTAAGTCTTTTAGCTGCTCAAGTCGAGTGGTTGCCACAGTGGAACATCCGATCCGTACACAACTTGGCACAAGTTTTACACCGGATGCACTTCGAGAGACGAGAGACCTACCACTGAACCACTAATGCCCGATAAGCCATATTAAGTAACTCTAGTGTAAGAACCCATCGTTGATGAGAAAAGAGTTTGTAGAAATAGTTAAAAGATTATCAGCTTTAATGAAATCAGTGATATCATTATTTCAGGTTGAAGCCCATGTACATGTCTGTCTGTCTTTCTAACTTAAAGTCTAACTTATTAATAGGAAGAAATAAAATGTTGTAAGGTTGAGCATCTTAAACCTTGTTTATGCTAAGTTGTAGTTCTTTTATCGTCAGCCAAATACACTCCGTGTTCGGTAATTCGAGAGTGAATCACAGGTGAGAAATCGAAAAAGTAGATCGGATAAAGGTTACGTTTTGTCTTAAAATAACTCCAGCGTGTTAAAATTCACTTATACCACCTCAGCGCTGTTATTTCAGTGGAAAATAACGGTGTTTATAATTAATATCTTAATATCTATTGGTGCAGGTATTTGTCTACATTGAGCAAGTAGCTTATCAGAGGCATATTTGAAAAGTACGTTTTTAAATCTGGCACATAACTGTAACATCGCTTTTACTCAACATTTTGATTTAAACTTCAGGCGGATAGCTACAAAAGTTGAATTAAATTCTGCCCAGTGGTCGATTTAAGACGCATGGGCTGAGCGGTGTCAAAAAAAATACTGCTCATAACTTCACTTCTACTCAACATTTTGATTTCATTCATGGCACAGGTTTAACTTTAGGCAAATACCTAAGGATCTGAGAAGTTTCATTGAATTCTGTCCAGCCGGTTTTGCGTGATGCTGTGACAAAATCTGGCTGGACAGACATACAGACATACAGACATACATTTTTCTGAGACTGGTTTCTGGTCCTCTAATGTATGAAACACAAATATGTAATTAAAAGAGCGAGTTCTGACCAATGTGCAGACAAAACTTTTCTTTTGTTTATATAAGTATGAATAAACAGAATCATATGTAGTCACTTTTTTCTATCAGCCTCAGTGTGTGGTAACTCCTTTTTTTTTTTTTTTTAAACTGACAAACAGCATTACATCATTAGCTTATGTTCAGCTTAAGTGAGTTTGTGGTTTGAAGTTGCTCACTTTCTACCTGCCCCCACTCCCTCCCCCCTCCCCCCTCCCCTGCAGTGGTGGGACGGTCCCGACCTCTACTGCGCATGCGCGCTGACGGCTAGAGTCGGGTGCGCGCACAGAGCGGCAGCACAGTGTGAAGTTTGTCAGCGCGCGCTGCGGACTGAGAGAACGATCAGTGCGGTTTCTGATTTTTGTCTTTTATGTTCGTTTCTTTGTTTCTTTCTTTCTTTTTGAAGAACATTTATAATGGAATAAGGAAAGCTAAAAAGGTGAGGATATGATTTCTGATCTGATTTTCATGCTGAAATACGGATAGTGTTTATATGCCAGGTGTTGTTATTATTATTATTGTTATGGTAAATAAATAAACTGCACTCATAATATTATTGACTTATTTACAACAATTAGAATATAGTTACGAATAGTTCAGTCTTTTATGGAATTGCATTAAAATATAATTAATTACAAATTCCAGGTTGTAAAGGATGTAGAAACTTGTAGGTTCAGAGAGTGTGTGTGTGTGTGTGTGTGTGTGTGTGTTTGTACAATTTGTCAATTATTCATAAGTATTATTAATTTTGCCATCATATTAATTAGACTTGCATTTGTTTGTATTTAAATAGATGTGTCAGTTATTTAGTCACTTGTAATGAATAAGTCCATTTTTATTTTATTTTATAATAGCTTGCATGAGTTATGTAGAATGTCTATATGTATAAATATGTAGGTTAGTGCTGCACAATTAGTTGCATAGAAATCTAAATTGCAATATGGGCCTGTGCCAAAAAATAATAATAATAAGACTGCAATTTATTACAGGTAATATACATGTAGTCAGGAATTTGAGGATAAGTCAATAGTTTATGCATTTGTTTATTTATTTATTTAGAATTTGAAACCTCCCGGTTCTGGGTTCGATTCCCATCTCTGTGTGCATGGAGTTGTGCATGTTCTCCGCGTGCTTGGTGGGTTTCCGCCGGGTACTACGGTTTCCTCCCACAGTCCAAAGACATGCATATTAGGCTAACTGGCGTTCCCAAATTGCCTGTCTTGTTATTTGAATGAGCATGTGTGTGTGTGTGTGTGTGTTTGTCCTGCAATGGATTGGCACCCTGTCTAGTGTGTTCCCTGCCTCAGGCCACAGGCCTTCTGGGGTTAAGTTAATTAAGCGCATAAAAATCTAAATCGCAATATGGACCTGTGCAAGTATTTCATTAGAAAATGGCGCAATTAATTACTGGTCATATACATGTATTTATAATGAATAATTTGAGTTAATGAGTAAATATTGAAGAACGTTATCTTTATGAGGTCACAATATGTGTCAAAGTAATCACTGTGTGATTTTTTTTTTATTTTTTTATAGTACCAGTCAAACGTTTAGACACACCTTCTAATTCAATGTGTTTTGTTTTGGGATTTATCTCCTGCATTCTAAAACAAAACTTTAAGACATGAAGGTCAGCTGTTCTGGAATAGTTCTTGCAAGTGTTCTTGCAAGTCAAGTGCGTTTCCAAATCCCATCAAAAACCATGATGAAACCCATCAAGGCTCTCATCAAGACCAAAACCTACCTCTGCTGCAGAAGATAAGTTCATTTAGAGTTACCAGCCTCAGAAATCACCAATTAAACAAACAGCACCTTAGAGGCATTATGAAGGATTTCCAGAGCTTTTAAGTAGCAGACACATCTCAATATCAACTGTTCAAAAGAGATTATTGTATATTTTGGACGCCACCAGCATTGCTTTACAATGTAGAAAGAAATAAACATCAGGACCATGGGATTAGGAGGTGTGTCCAAACTTTTGATGGGTACTGTATAAATATGGAGAGAGAGAGAGAGATCAAGATTGGGATTGGGCTTTAATCAGGAATAATCAATCAGTGCCTTATTGTAATAAGAGAGGCTCTTCAAAAAATCTGCCACGTTCAAGCTGTTTCTTTCAGCTTTTTTTTCTGTTCATTGCAGAAGGAAGCTCGTGCAGCAGTACGGCAATTCTTGGAAACAATATTCTGATCGTTTTCAAAATGATATTAAGAATAGACGTTTATGATAAGAGTGGAAAAGATATCACGCTATGGAGAATGCATTATGCGCTACTTATATCTTGTACGCATGGCTACTTATAGACTAATGGCCATATTCTATAGCTTTTAAGAGAATCTGTAGCTAAACAGGACGTAGTGCAGGACTGACGTCTAACATAAAATCATTTAATTACAAAATGCCTGGTATATAAGTAATTATATAGTAATAAATAAAAAAGCAGCATAAATAATAAATACGACAGGCTTGGAGAGCTGATTAACTCTAAGGAGTAAAGAGTACCAGAATCAAGGAGAAAGCATGATGCCTTAGAGCTACAGAGTTTAGGAGGAAGAGTAAACAAGTGCAGGATCTGAGGGTGTGGGCAGACTGAGCGACTGCTCACAGAGATAAGAAGGAGTAAGATTATTAACGAAGAGAGAACATTTTGATTTCTAGAGTTTGACTTTTGAAACGGCACGGTTCATTATGGAGCTGGATGTGATCTTTAGTTTGACTTGCATGCCATGTGGTAGTGTCTCGAATGTTCATCCGGGTCGATACTTAATGTAGGTTCTGATCGAATGATTTGTTTACTGAAGTGGTGTGTTAGATTATAGATTATGATAAGATGATGCTGATGCTGATAGGCATGAGCGTGTGAATTCTGCAGAGACTGATTAATCACTGTGCAAAACCTTTAATTTGATGGTGATAAATGGTTTACTCAGTGTTAATTATGTGGGTGCAATATAACACAAGTAAGACTTTTTTTATTGCTGTAACTATTAACGTGTCTCTCCAGTTGTGGTAAACGGTGCATCTTGTTTTTTGACTCAAGTGTCACTATGCACTTGACATGGATAGTCTTACAATTTGCACTTCTCAAGACTGCTTCTGTGACTGCCAAATAGCCTGGTCATACCGAACACCTTTACCACAGGCATTGCATAAAAAGGAAACATATATTATAATAATCACACTATTCTGCATTACTGTAACCTCTGTATTGTTCATTCCAGATTTAATCTACATACAGAAGTTTTTTTTTTCTGCTTGCTTTTATTGTATAATATATAAATCAATAATATATAAAAACTAAAACCTCATCAAACTTATAATGGCTCAGCCTATTTAGCTTCATTTTTGAGTAGTCTAGCACATTATTTGACTATTAATAATGCAGTACTGTATATACCAAGGGACTTTTGATAGGTGCAGAATAACAGGACACAGTTATGAGAGTTAAAAACTCCCTTTATTTCTTTATATAATGCCCTGCTACAGTACGCTAATGCTAATGCTAACGCTAATGTACAGTACACTAATGCACGCTAGGATCCCAGTGCTTGGATACCGTCAAGGTAGAAAGTTCTCTCAGTGATCAGACTGGGTGCTGTATGTATGAAACGCTGGCCTCCCAGGAACTCCTTTAATGGCTTTTCCAAACATGTTTAAATGGCTTGGCTCGAGGTCAGGACTGTACGGGGGATGTGGTAATAACTCCCAGCCGAGTTCCTGTAATGTGCAAGTGGTGTTGGTGGATGATTGTGTGTACACGTCCCGAGAAATTTCATCAATCCCGGTTTGACTTGCGCAATATCCTTCTGAATATTTTAACAGAAAATTCTATTCAAATACAAATGATGTTGTCCAGCATTCTATGCTTCATTTTTATTTATACTGCAGATATTTGCAGATTTTTCATAGATAAGCAATTTAAGACATTAAAATGTGGCTACACGTCACTTATATTTCAACACAAAATTTACAGTTTGCGTTTAATAACAAGAGCTCCGCTTTTAAGTACCGAGTTGATTTATGGAGACAGTTGGACGTCAGCGTCCATTAACTTCAAGTACCCTAGAGTTGATAATGAAACGAATGCCCGCGGCCATAAAAAGGTTACTACAGTGGCCAGCCAGGAAACCATATCGTGGACAGAAGGAAATAGCTCTTCATCAAATTGTTATCTGGGGATATTACGTTTTCAGATTATGATAATTGCATGGCCTTTAGCCAAGCCCAGTTTCCAGGATAAAAAAAAAAAAACTGGGTATGATAGAGCACAAAGCAATCGCCAGTCGAGTACGGTCATGAGAATTCTAACGAAAAAGAAGCGCAACTCAAAAATTAAGAAATATTTAAGCCATTTTCAGCTATAGACACGTTGGGTTTATATTATTCTAAGGAACAGTTTATTTAACATTTACAGATGGAGTCTCTAGTTTCATCATTAACGATCTGTACTTTTCCCCCCCCCATGAAAGTCTTCAGGACTTGAGTCTTATTAACTGTAAGAAAGTTAAATGTTGCTATTTATTAATTTAAATAAAATCGACAGCAGGGTGAGATGGAATTATCTCCGCTTTATATGAATCTGTATTTGATTATTTTCCTATAACGGCAGATTTCATTCCTTTCACAAACGATTACCAGGAATTATGCGTGTCAGGGACGTGGTGGGACTAACAGGTGTCTAACACGGTCGAAGAAATGAGTTATTCACCTCCAGTCTAAACAATCTGATATTTAGACCAGACTGAGGAATTTCACCTGTCCTCGAACCACTGCAGAGTCCCTGCCCATGCGGGTGTTCTATCCTCTCTCACTCAACCTGGATAAACATTACCCCTGCGTCATCTGTGTGGAGAAACTAACATCTTCATCTAGATCGTCTTAAACTGCAGAAACGGCCGGCGGTAAAATGTTTATCTATCACTCGTTTTCGCAGGGATGCAGACTGAGTAGCTTTAGGGGAAAAGCTTTGCCTTAGGGTTACTTAACATTAGCACAAGATAAGTGCTGCTATTCAAGTGAGTATAAACCATCAATGACGAAACTTTTAATAATTTACTAAAAATGTTATTAATGCATATACCTACTGTAAATGAATTTAACAATCATAAATAATTTAAATTAAAATTGTGTTCATTAAGAGTGTTTGTAGTATGAATATGGGTTCATGCAAGAGTTTATGATTTTCTAAATAAATAAATAAATAAAAATAATTAAAAAATGCTTTTTTAAGGAATATATACATGAATTACTTTATAATAATTTTAAATAAATAAATAAATAGATTGATAGATAAATAATGTTCAGTAAGGTAATTTCTGGTATTTCTTAAAAATATATACATTTATATTTATTACATATATATATATATATATATATATACTACTAAACAAATAAACATTTATATTATTATATATTATATATTATGTATATTATAATAAACAAATAAAAATGTAATAAAGTTCAGTACATTTATTTTATAATTTATGGTAAACAATTATATTACTAAATAAATAAATAATAGTATTATTACTATAAAAAGATAGTATTTATCATACAATAAATTCTGTTTATTATATAGAACCACGAATTAAAACAAAAAAATATATAATTTGTTAAAGTTTCTGTGAAAGAAACCTTAAATTTAAAGCATTATTTTTGTAACAGTATTAGATTCTATTTATTTTTTTTTATTAATTTTTTTGTCCATCCCAGGGTCTGTAATGTGACGTCTCTGTATTTAAACCATGCGAGATTTCTCACATTGAAAGTAAACTTCTGATCCGAACAATAATTTGATCTCTTTGCATAAAGTACGCCTTTGTGTAGTAACGTCCATCTCATTCAAATTATAACCTCAAACGAGTTCAGCACGTTCTATATGAGGCATATGTAACCCTCTTCAAACGAGCCCTATTAAGTAGATGTAAAGACTTTTTTAAGCTCGGTAGTAAGAGCCTAGAGGAAGCCTAAGGCTCGAGCGGAGTCCTGTCAAGTCACTTCCTCCATCTGAAGTGTTGACGGCGAGCGTGACATCGTCAAGACAGCGAGAGCTGCAGCACAGACGGGCTCTCTCTCTGACTTGTCTTGTTAACCCTAATGCAGATGTGATTGGCGGTGGCTTTGCTTTAAGACACAAGAAGTTTGGTGCTTCTCATCTATCGTCACATTAGCCTCTTTTAGTGATGAAGTATGCCCGAAGGAGAAGAATTGTGGGAAATCAAAGTCACTACATGCTCCCAAACTATCACACGGCCTGAGCCGACATTCTGCAATACATTACTCTCGCGTTCTTCATGAGCCGCGGTAAAAATTGTTTTCAGGAACCGCTTTGATCACTTCTAGCAAGAACTGTATTCCTCTATATAGAAAAGGACAAAAGGCCCGACGTGACCTAACGTTCACTTGCTAGCTTGTCCATGTGCCGCTCATTCACCGGAAACCGTTCATCACCTTTCTTTTATACTCCGCGTATCGCTCCCGCTAGACCTGACCACTCACCACATCAGTCTGGACTACAAGGAAAACTCCAAGCCCGCAAACGTTTTTTATGGCCGAAGCACACAAAGCACCAGCTGCTCTTGTTTTTCTTTCTTTCTTTCTCTCGGGAACTTTATATAACGGATGCGTCGCTCTTCACTTTGCCTTCTCGACAACCTCGATCTTGTAAACAGTCGTTTCCCGCAACAGGTCTGGTCCATATTTGTAGGCACTGGGCTTGTCATAAAGCCCCCCATTTACACCTGTTTCTAATTACAGGCTAAGGGGTCTGGGCTTTTCCTAGTGACATCATCGTTTGCCAGATCTGTAGGTACGACTTACAGGGGTATGTGAGAGCCGGGATGTGTTTCTTCGCACACTAGACAGCTGTTTGCACGCAACTGTAAAAGGAGGATGATATGCAAATCCCTTGATTTGACCCGAGTCGAGACACCAATCAAGTGGGATTATAAATCATTATACTTGTAGTATAGACGTATAGAAGAGCAAGTTCAAACAGTACGAAGTTTGAATTAGAGGTACAAGTTAGAAAAAAGGAAAAAAAAAAAGTGGACTATGATTTGTACCAGAACATGCCATTAAAGGAAATTAATCATCATCTTCCTCAGTGCTTTGGTTGCTTTGTCTGGCTGCGTAATGTTTACTTGTCTGTCTTCTTGTTTGTTGCTGGGCTGGGATGAGAACAACATGTGTGTATGTGTGTAGGAGGGGGGTTCTTTTTTCAGGATTGATGGTGACAGGGGCTAGGGGTGTTTTGTGGTGGAGGTGGGGGTTTGCAAGGTGAGTACACAGAATTATACTTTCACTACATATTGTACGTATGTATGACGTGAAGCGAGAAAGTATAACCGTGGAAAAGAAGACAAAGCGCCAATGTTCTGCTCAGTGCAGGAAGGATGATATGGGGTGGGAAAAATATGTATATTTTGAGACTATACTGTATATATGGCCACCTGGTGGCTTGGTGTTTAGCATTGTCGCATTGCACCTCAAGGACCCGGGTCCGATTCTCACCTCGGGGACTGTGTGCATGGAGTTTGCATGTTCTCCCCATGCTTTGGTGAGTTTCCTCAAGAGGAAATGGTCCACTAGAAACATGGTCACCATTTGACCGCCACGGTTCCTAGTTATACTACAGACTTTCCTAGATGGATGGATGGATACAGTATATATAGTATATTTTTCATATACTACGTTACATTGAAATGAAATCAGATTGAGAGGCAGATTTTTCTCCCTCCTCTAATCAAATTCTCCATCCGAGCATCCTTTACAGCCAAGCTCATAATTTATTAACTGTCCTTATTATAAATAATCAATCCTCTACAATCCCAAGTGGTTTAGTCGCAGCTCTGTAGGCGGCTCTAACGTTCTCTTAATTGTCCGCGTGAGCAGTGATTAATGCCACGAACCTGCCACTTCTGATCAGAGTCAGGATGATCTGAATGGCCCATGTGACAAATCTTTCTTCTCCATCAGGAGAAAACTGACAGCCGCTTCCTGGTAACGGATGGGAGGAGGTAGAAAGGGGGAAGACGAGCCCTATTTCGGTAGCACTTCATCCCTGTTTATGACTCATGTCTTGACTAGAGGGTAATGAAACCGGACAGGCAGCGGGTTCATCTGAGGATGTGCAGCAAAAAAAAAAAAAAAAACACGAGATGAAGAAGAGACAGATCTTGGGCAAGCATGCATAAGAGTGGCTTTTGATTATGGCCAGATGTTTCTAGTGGAAATTTAGAACATCTTATTAGCATGTGCATGGCCCACTAGACGTGACATTAACTAGTCCACGGAGACACTTAGCTGGAGGCAAGTTGGGGGGGGTAAGTACATTGCTCAAGGGCATAATGGCAGACCCAATCAACTCGGGGGGTCAAATTCATGTGAGCCAAGTTTTACATCAACGATAACCTCGTAGTAGATCAAACTATTAAAATAATGGTCAGGAAAAAAGAGGGTCCTACCAGAAATGCAATGAAAAGTAAACAGCTACTGTATGAAATAATAGAAACATCCTGATTGGTGGATGCTACCTCTAGTTTACTTAAAAGGTGTGAAAGGTTCCTTTGAGCCTTTTTAAAGCTACCGTGTTGCCGCAACGTCTACAGCGAGTGGCTAAGGCACAGCATGCAGCCCAGCCGGATCTGCTCCCCTGATGTATCTGCAGTCAATCGTCCAGACGTAATGCGTGCAGACAGATTGCACCATATTGCATTTGCCTTAAAGAGAAAATCACTAAGTAGGGCAGAGGAGCTGGAACCAGGCACGATCAAACATGCTCCAGTTTCCAGTGCATGTACAGTAGATGCAGATGGCTAACGTGGTTAATGATGGTGGTTGCTGCTAAAATACATATCTGGGAAACACCTTGAGTGGCACAAAGCAGGAGGCAAAAGTAAAAGTGATTGGTAGCAAAGAATTTCGAATGAGAATAAGCTCTTGATCTTGTCACATGCAGACCAAAGATGTGTGTTGGAGTTATATGATAGTATTGATATTGCTTTCTTAATTGAGATGTGATAAAGGAAATGCCTTCATCCCTGACCCAGAAGCAGCACTTGTTTGCTCCCTTGCTGTTAATATAACACTTGGGTTACACCGCTGTGACCTTAACTCATGGTCGACACGTCATGTTAACAGTTAACACTGTGAAAGTGCTTCTGAATGCCTTCTGAGAAACGTATGTGATGTGTTATCAGAACCTGTTTGGCCTTGGAGTGTTTAAGGGACACGCCTATCTCCAGAAGATATGAACGGAGTTATGGAAAACAGCTGTTGTTTGCCTTTGTGGATTTCCGCCAACGGACACACCAAATGCTGTAGATACTGATGTGATTTTAACCCCATTTTTAAAATATGAAGCTGTTGAGTACAAATCTGGGTCAGATCACTACTTTATGCAGTTATTATTTAAAACCATGAAGTGTACTCAATCACAAACATAAAAACAAACTATTTCTGAAACCTTGAACACTATGTAAGCGAAGATATTTGTGCTGACAGTGGTGTGTTACCCCATTTAAACACCTGGATTACACATTAAAGGATCTGGATCAAATCAGGTATTAAGTCACATTTTGAGTGATTTGAGTTATGGACATTTTCAGATTCCTGGTTCATTTTGAAACCATGTTTGTTACTGTATCATGTCCGGTTTCTGAGATATGGCCAGTGCGATTTTGGTTATGGGGAGCTCAGTCGAAGTCGAATTTTTTGATTATTTAAATGATGATTCTGCAACGTAGTAAAAACAAGGGGACCCTGAGTCTTATTTGGACACCAGGATTTCCCTGCTGGCTCTGAAAATAGCCACCAGCTTGAGATATTGTTCATTGAAGTGCCTTAAAACAATATTTAGGATTAAAACTTAGGGCTAATCTTCTAGATAAATAACCAATACAGACCAATTTTGCCACAATTTTATACATTGCACCTGAGTAATATTGGCCATCGTGCAAAACTAACCAACTAACTAAATGACATCAGATATGACGCATTACATTTGCTTCCACTTGATGTGGGGAAAAAAAAAACATTTCTACATATCCAGTGCTCACTTGGCTGGAAGACATTAGCACCTCATCTCAATAATTGACACTTGATCTAGCACTGATCCCATCATCTGGCCACTTAATCCTAAACCCCTAATGTGACATACATTCTTAACCAGCCAGCAAGTCCACTCCAGCTAAATTTTCCCACACTTTTCATTTTCAAATATATGATCTATAATGTAATATAATTATTGTATCATGATTTTAGCTGTGTAAATAGTCCTGGTAGTCGAAGCTTAAAGATCAGAATACGTTCATGATGTTGTGTTGTCCTTTTTATGGCAGCACGATGGTGTAGTGATCAACACCGTCACCTTGCACCTCCAGGGTTGAAGGTTCGATTCCCACCACGGGTCTGTGTCCATAAAGTTTGCATCTTCTCCCCTGTGCTTGGTGAGTTTCCTCCGGGTACTTCCGGTTTCCTCCCACAGACCTGTGATGGATTGGCACCCCATCCAGAGTGTACCCCGCCTCATGCCCTAAGTCTCCTGGGATAGGCTCCCTGTATAAAGGATAAAGCGGGATAGACAATGAGACGGACGATAATGGACGCTTTCCTTTCAGGTTGTGTCCCGACCTCGTGCGCAGGGATAAACTTGCGGACAAGGAGAGGTCTTACAAAATTAGCCCTACCAATCTGTATGACTGAGTTGATACAATTCAACAATTCAAATATAAAGGGTTTGCTTATCCTGACATGATCCACTTTACCATCAACAGCTTGTTAACAAGTCCATCATGAGCTGGATGAAAAGTGTTTACACATTACCTATCCGACAAGAACCAGATCTTCCTCTATTCATGCAATTTACCCACATTTTCTTAACAAACCCTCAGTATTTCGCTCATCACTCCTAAGGCAGTAAGGTCGAGGGCTTAACATTCCATTAAAGACTCGCAGGTGTTGCTTAAAGCCCAGGAATCTGGATTAAGGGTACATCAGAGACTTATGAACTGTTAAATTGATAAAAGCTATAGGATCTTCTTCAGGCAAGTGTAACTTGTACAGTTCTAAGCTCAGCATGCTTTATGGTGTGGTTAATGCAATATATAGAGAGAAGAGAACATTAGTGTTTTCTAAAAGCACTGTTAGATTATGATTCTCCTGCTGAGCCCGTGTGAGTATTTATGACGTACTGCATCTACGTGACATAAATGCGAAGTAATGGGCCAAAGCTTTACAGCAGTGTCAAAACATAATGTAATTCTGTAGATAAAACACTGCAGTTACGCTCAATACACAGATTCCTTATCGCAATCTTTTTTTTTTTTCTTGTGCTCATGAGTTTGATAAGATTATAACTTTTAGTCGCATGGTTTCTTCATTCAGAAAAGCTTGTGTTTGGTTTCCATTAGCCATGCTAAATCCATGTCCAAGCACGATGCCGGTGACTCAGTGGTGGCCCTTTGTCCGAGGACTAGGTTAGAGCACTTCACACTTGGAACAATGCAGGCTCAATACCCGAAGCTGGACCCTGAACTGCCCCCATTAAACACTTTCTCCTCCCTGGTGTCTGCTTTAGCTGTACTTCTATAGCTCTGAACGTTATTCATTGCTGAATAACAAAAGCCAAGGTACATTTAGTCAGTCAAGTGGACTCTGTTTGAGGGGTGGAGGGTCGAGGGGGATTTAAAGGGCTCCTTGTGACCTTCCCATGATCCAAGCTTCAATATATCAACAGCTTAATGGGACACAATGGTGTGGAGCATTAGTTTCACCTCTGGCTTTGTCTCGAGAAGAACGTTCCCTTGGCCTGACATTTATTATCATGTTTAATTCTTTCGCTTTGTCCTAATGAGGCACAAGACACTGCACTCTCCCTTATCTTGGAAGCCAAAGGAGACTATTGTATAGCCCTATCAATAATCCAGGATTTCTAGGTTTCAAGGGTTTTTTTTTTTTTAGCCCTGGATCCTACTCCATAATCAGTAATGGACCATTCACACCTCTGCAAAGAAAAACATTCATTTTAGACTATTCATAGATTATTTAATTGATTGGATCAACTGATCGTTACAATATCGCTAATATGGAATTGAAACCGCGGGGAGGGTAATGAGTCGCTAATCTAATCATGGTAACGGGCCCCTGTCATAGAGTGTCTGGATAAAAATCCAAGTTGAGGCCTGGGGTGAGGCAGATGCTTCTGAGACAGCTGAGAGGACACAATCGTTCACCAGATCTACGACTTCACTTGTTCTGAGAAACCGTACCAAGTAGGTATATTCTCGCCTTGCTTCAAATTTAGATTAAATCGCACTTTAGCAGCACTAGGTTTGATTTGTTTTTATAGTTGGTAGCAAGGAAATCCAGCGGTCAGGTAACGAGATTGGTTCAGGCTTTGAAACGAACTGCCTTGTGCCTCTCAAAATCTTGTTTCTCATGGGCATGATGATCCCCAGATTGGTCTGCAAAGCCTGGTACAGCATGACACCGCACATCTGGTTTCCTTTCAAGCCTGTCTAGTACCTTGTCCAGCCCTGCAGGCGTCCAGGCTTCTCCTCAGGTTCCGGTTGGAAGGATGGAAACACAGGCATGAAAGCTAGGAGAGATGAGAAGAACCGGAGCAGCGGGGGTTAATTATAAGCCCCTGAGAGAGAACCAGTACATAGCTACGCTAAGTAAAGGAAAGGGCCTGCTTGTATTTCACAGATGGTCTTTGGTCTTAGAGGCAAGATCACAGGGAAAGGGGAATAGCCTTAATTTGCTTCATTAGTGTTAAAAGAATACTTAACCTTCAGGGGTTAAAAAGTGTTAATAATGGTTAAAGGTTAGCAGACACTCTTGCTAGCACATGTGGTCACGCTAGCTAGTTTCTATTAGCTTGAATTAATCTCTTAGCTAGTTTAGCCCAGATTTTTTTTTTAGCAATTGATATGTTCATTTGTTTTAGTTTAAAAAAGGTCTCGTGACATGCATTAACTGGTAACAGTGTCACAGCTTATTATCTAGTAGATCATGAGCACGAGCCATGGATTAATTTGATTCACTGCAGCACTATAAATAATACTGTATATGGGTCCCAATGCATAAAATCTCACTACTTTAGAAAACTCAGATTTACTTTAGATTTATTAGCAAGAAGCTGTTTGGTTTTTTTGTTGTTGTTTTTTTTAAGATTATTAGGGATCACATATATTATTCACACATTTGTATGTAGATAAATATCTTCCCAGTGTTCGTTTTTGTTTTTTCATTTATATAGAGTACAAAAAAATGTATACACATTTCAGGAAAAAAAAAATAGTATGATGTTTTTATATTAATATGATATTAATAATATGATCATATATTTATATATGCATTTACAATTTGCAAGTTACAATTTTGTATCCGGCTTATATATCATTTCTTTATTATAGCCTTTCTAGCAGATACACTCAGCGTTGAGACGATTAGATTTTATATTTAAAATTTACTGCGGAAAACCCATAGAGGAATTCACCCCGACTAAAAGTAGTGTATATTTGAAATGTTGTGATTATTTCTTTCACAATATGGATTGTAGACTAAAAGGTCTTCAATTTTGGACAGGACCAGAACAAAA
Source organism: Clarias platycephalus (assembly GCA_030068275.1). Taxonomy (NCBI): domain Eukaryota; kingdom Metazoa; phylum Chordata; class Actinopteri; order Siluriformes; family Clariidae; genus Clarias; species Clarias platycephalus. The sequence continues at coordinate 4,474,671 of JAQQZT010000019.1, read as the reverse complement.
GGCTTTCTTTTAAATAACAAGTTTTACCCCTGCTAGTTTTTTGTTGTTGTTTTTTTTAGGCATCCAGATGGGTCTCCATTCTGCGCATAGAAACAGAACAAAAAAAACGAATAAATATATTTCATTCTTTTTGTTCTTTCTTTCTTTTATTTATTTATTCTTATTGCCTTTTTTGTTAATAAGTCAATCAGGTCACCCCCTAATATGACCTCATATAAGGGAGCCCCTCCCCCACATGCCTTATCTGAAGGAGTATTTCAGCTGGAGCATTAACAGACACACTTTGGGACCTATGTTAAGTTGTTAAAGAAATAGAAATATGTTTTGGAATGTGGAGTCATGGATCAGGATAGGAAGCATTTCATGTTTTTTTTTTTTTTTTTTTTAAGGAAGACTAGACTGGAAAGTCTTAAAGGTCTTGGAAGTTGAGAGAGAGAGAGTGAAATCTATAGGTGGTTGTAATGCAACTTACAGGATGCCAATCAAAGGCACTAGGAGGGAACATGTGAAGAAGATTGAGTGTGTGGAAGTACCGGCTAAAAGTAGATGAAGCGTTCGAGACACAGAGCAAGACAAGACAAGACTAGGGAACGAAGCATTTAAGGTTGAAAAATCATCTTTAAAAGGCTTGGAAGATGAGGGAAAGTAATACCTACAGTTGGTAGTAATGCAGCTTACTGAATTCTAACTACCGTTAAGCAAGAAGGGAGAAGAAGAAATAGCAACATATGGGACCTTTAATAGTAAAAATTTATCTGAGATGAACACTGTGCAGTTTTGAAATAGTGAACATAGAGCAGATAAAAAAACATGGACTTTTTTATACAGGTAAAAATGGAAAATGGAAAGTTTTTCAAATGAGTGTGTGTTTAAGTGATATACTGCTCAACTACCCTGGTTACTTCTCAACATCTCACCCTGTCTTGTTCCAGGGTTGTGTCCCCCCCCCCCCCCCACACCTGTTCTGAATTCTTTCCCAAACAATAGCTGCTTTCCCAACCTCCCTGACATCTGGGAAAGGCACAGTCCTCGCTTTGGGCTGATTTATGACAGGAGGCTGTGGAGGAGGCTTTGGGAATGAGGGTATGGTCTACTTACTCTTTGGAGCGAGGTGTACAATATGAAAGTTCATAAACCAAGTGCACGAGTGCTCGGTAATTAATGAAAGAGTTTCTCCTGCCTTATTTTAGTGATAAGCAGATTTTCCAATGAACGCAGGTCTGAGTTTTACCGTCAGGATAAGGCTGAGTGTGCGATAATACATACTGTTTTACTACGAACTCTTCAAACAACAGAGCCGGGAAGCCAGATCATTTCCGCACTCGTTACTTTTAACTGGGTCAGCCAGCTCTTTCCAGCTCAGCAGGCTCTATATTGTTTTTTTTTTGGTTGTTGTTGTTGCAGTTACGGCTCGCCATATGACAGAAGAGGATACGCTAAAATAGCGCTTTGATGTGTCATGTTTTGAATTATGCAATTTGACGTTGGCACTTCCTCAGACAGGCCACGCGTCTGGGGTAATTCCACTCGAGAAAGCTTGAGATATGAAAGGCGATATGAGACTAGACACATGGTGGTCACCTGTTTAATTTTTTCTGTATTTTTTCTTTTTAATAAAGCTGAGATTTAGCCTGTTGTGTCTCTGCGATCTTGAAGTAACAAGATCTAAACTATATACGTTTTGCGCCTGGAGTTCAGGACGAATGTTTTTGGAAGAAATCTGTAATTATGTTAGACTCATCAGTAATTACGCTCACTGTGGTCGTGCATTAGATTCATAAGCTATTGTCTCTGTCAAATCCTGAGTAGTTCATGCATTATATATGAGTAAAGCACTCAAGAGTTGCTTAAATTGTTAGCATGGTTCTTTTAGATAAGATGTGAAGCGTCTGGGTTCAGCTCGCAGTCCGGATATGTCTGCCGATGCACGAAGAAAACTACAGGGATCTGATCCCATGCCAATTCAAACTTGCTCCAAAAAAAAAGTTTCACCATCTGACCTCTCTACCTTTTGTTTTCACAGGGTTCCAGAATAGTTTAAAAGGGAAAAAAAGAGGCAACACGTCTAGTCCACTGCCAGTCACAGCAAGCCTGAGTCTGGAGGACAAAAGTCTCACCTCAAAGAAACCAAGACGGATATCAAAAAGCAAACAGCTAAGTGCCATCGTGTTCCTTCCTCTTGATGACCTTCTCAGAAGAAAAGTAAACTCTCTGAAGATTGGAGGACTCTGAAAGAGGGGAGAAGAAAGAAAAGTCAGATTTGGGCTTAAAGGCATATTGGGACTTCTATTTCTGCTTCTCTGTGGTAAGGGGAACATCTCATTTGGGACTGCAGTTGGAAAAAAAAAAAAAAAGGATTTGCTCTCGCCCTTCCCATCTAGTGGGTGTATAAATACTGCATTTAGATCAATTTGTTCTTGTTAGATTTCGACACTAAGTATAGCAAAACTTAGCTGCTGTATCCTGCATCACATGGATATCCTTGATAATTACATTTAAAAGTTCTGGTGGATTCTTTCTGGTCCTGAGCACCCAGCCCGCGGTAAAAAAAAAAGTGGCCATCTCGTAGGGACACTGGCACTTAGGGCTTCGGTTTGGATGCTTTTTAACTAGTGCGGAGGTAAATAATGAAGCCCCTAACACCAGTCGGCTCACCCTCGCCCCTGCGCCTTCTTAACAAGGGCCCGGATTACCTGCGAAGGCAGATAGACAGTGGAAATCGGGGCCACTCTGTTAGTGCTGTGGAGCGGTTAGAGGCAGACAAGGCCAAATATGTCAAGAGCCAGCAGGTCATCAACACCAAGCAAGAACCCATGCTAGCTCCTTGTGCGACACCTCCACCGCCAACGCGCCGCACCTTCACTGCACCAACACCCTTGACACCAGTCCTGCCTCGACGCACGCCTCTCAGTTCATGCCCTCTCTCACCCCACAACAACAATGAGGACGATTCCAGGAAGGAAAACCTCAGAGCTCTGTATCTCGAGGTAGCGAAGCAAAACAAGAACAACTCCACTAGGGCACCTCTGCCGACTCTGAGGGGCCCGAACGGCACACCATTGGTGGCGCCCCACAGTGCACCCATGATGAGACGGAGCATTGGGAAGCGCATGCTGCGGCCTGACTCCTTGGTCATCTATAGGCAGAAGAAAGAATGTAAGAGTCCGATGGGAAACGGCGACGGAAACGCGAGTGCCGAGACGAAGGGCTACAGCTTTGTACGCAGGCTCTTCCAAGGTTCTATGCGAGAGAAGAACGGCAGAAATGATGATAAGCTGACAATCAGTGAAGAGAAGTCTTCATCACGGGACGGAGACTCGCGCATGTCATGGTCTATTGACAGGGACACTGTTGATGGTGGGAATGGGACAAGGCGATCCAGTAGGACAGAGTCGAACAACGGAAATGGCAGCTTCCAGGAGCCTGTTTCCTTTGGATTAACAAATTCCTTGAGAAACACCATGGAGAATATGAATGAGAATGATATGGATCCGTGGAAGCCAGTGTTGATGCTCCAGCGCTCTAAATCAGACAATCGACTTTGCTCATCTCTGGCATTGTCTGAACATGAGCGCTTCTTTGACTTCTGCGGCCTTGACTGGGACTTGGTGGATCGGCTTGGACCTGAGAACTTCCCATCAGGTGCCAGCTCGGTCGACACTCTCTCTCTGGTTCTGAGGAGTGTTGGGGGACTGGAAGGTGGCTCTGAGCCGAGTGAATTTTCTCGGCATTCCGGGGACGGTCTCTTCCAGGAGGAGGTGACTGAGCAAGTACCCTCGGCCGTGTCGATCATCGAGAGGAATGCCCGCGTGATAAAGTGGCTTTACGGCTGTAAGAATGCAGCGAGAGAAGGACCCAAAGGTCCCAAAGAGTCGACTGTATAGGCACAAAGATAACACTCTTGGACTAAGTGCTGTATTGGCTGTTACACATTTGAAGAGCTACTATATTCATTTCATTTTTTAATAATATTTGTGTATCAGACTTGAAAAGGTGATAAACGGCACATCTACAGTATGTCTTACAGAGCGTGAACAATACGACCGCTTTTCACTTTCCTTCTTATAATTTGGCGATCGCAGTTTTCCCATTAATGCAGCAGTTCCATTCTGTGTGTAAATAAGTAATACTTGTACGTTCTGTTCTGTTCTTTTTTTTTTTTGCTGTTGGAGAACAACGCGCCTTGTGCTCAAGTACATCTCAATAGATGAATAATTAAAAACGGAAAACCACTTAGATTTCCCTGTGCTGGGGATCCGATATGTGAGTGTGAAGTGAACCGTGCATACCTCTAGTTTGTGTTGTTGGTTTTTTTTCCCCATTAAACGCAGGCGTTGGAATCAAACAGACAACAGATACAGTATGTGTTCATGCACTAATGCACTGAAATGAGGTGGGACCGGGTAGTCAGTTGGCGTAGGAGTGGGTGAAAATTTTTTTCTTTTGTGTGAACCACCTTTGTCTAGGAGAACGCTTTATGCCAAAGAAACATCCCAAGTTAAAGTTAAATCAAATTTAATGCTGATTATTTAGAAATTGCATTGACAATCACATTTCTTATACTGGTAAAAGCATATAAAGTTATTTCCAGACCCACAGAGTATACAGAAACTTACTTTAGCTAATTTGACAAATTAGTCTCAGCAACAGGTCTGTCCTTAAGACCACACTCCCAATACAGAGCCAGATGTTTAATGGCCAACAAGGCACATTCATCACATTGAAGAAGTTCCGTCACTCAGAGGGCTGGGTCGTTTTTAGAACAGTTTTTGAAAAACTAATCTGTGGAATTTCAGGTTCACGGGGTGAATTTAGACAGAGGTGGCAAGTCGGAGATAGACTGATTCAGACATTTCACCTGTGGCATGACTCCCAAATCACTCCGAGTACTCAAGATGTCTCCAGGTCTCTCTCGCGCATGTTTACAGACCAAGTTGCTTATTTCTGTCCCGAAGAGATTTTAAATATATTTACCAAAGTTTATAATTCATGCAGGCAATGAAAATAAAAGTATTTTTAATGAAGCATTTTTTGTCTCTTGCCTATTTCTTTTTAAATGACGTCATGAAACCGAAGCAAACTTCACACCTTCACACCTAAGCAGAGGTGGAAAGTAATGAATTACATTTACTCGCATTACTGTAATTGAGTAGATTTTTTTGTGTACTTCTACTTT
>JAQQZT010000019.1:4431336-4448063 GCA_030068275.1 Clarias platycephalus | reverse complement strand
GTGTGTGTGTGTGTGTGTGTGTGTGTGTGTGTGTGTGTGTGTGTGTGTGTGTGTGTGTGTGTGTGTGTGTAGTGCAGTGATATATCAAGTAAAGCCAGAAAAAAGATGGTGATGAATCAGGTTCATTCAGAGAGAGCAACCAATCCAGACACAGACAAGATTCTACCCATTTCAATACACATCTCTGTCTCTGGTATCCTCCTACATCGATGGCTAGTTGCTCTTGGTCATGCTTTTGCTCTTCAGCTCAGCCAACTTGCTGGTCACAAAGTTCCACTTAAAGGCAGGTGCGTCATCATCGCCCCCGTCCAGAGAGGCGTATTTGGAGAAGCTGTTGCCCTGGCCACCTCCATCTTCTCCCATTGTGTTCTCCACTGCTGCTTGATCCCCTTCTTCCTGACTCCTCGCATCGGATCCGCCCTCACAGGCCGCCTCCCCTGCTTCAGCTTGTTTCATAGCCGCTGCCTGGTTCCACTTGGTGGCGAAGGAATCCCAGAATCCCGTGTTGCGCCTGCTGGGTCGTGTCGGCTCTTCTGGCGGTGAAGCGAGTGGGCTGAAGAGAGAGATGAGGAGTCGAGTTAAAAGTAATGTCACAGCGCTGTGAGCAGAGTAAGTGAGCTGGAGTACTGAGACTGGGCATGGGGGAGCTTCGGCTGCAGACACCGTCCTGCACTTTTCAGCATAGTTACTGTGTAAACTAGAGCTGCAACAGATATAAAAATTTAATTCGGTGCACTTTAACATGGAGTTTTGGACTATATAATAATTTTATAAAACTGTATACATTTTTTAAATTTATTTTTAATTTTCTTAAATTTTTATTTACAGTATATTAGTATTACACATTTTTAAAATATTTTTTCTTTTCTTTTCCGGATTTGTTTCAGTTTGTATCAATTTTATGTTTTTTTTTGTTTCAATTACAACGAGTGCTGTTAATTCCATGGTGCTGTTTGTTTCTGAGGCTGGTAACTCTAAATGAACTTATCCTCTGCAGCAGAGGTACACTGCTTTTAAAAAGTATTTGCAAAAAAAATAAACAATAATATGAAATAATAATAAAATTTTTGTTTTGTAGTGGCCTAGCAGAATGAAATCCGATTGAGATGACTTCAAACAGGCCATTCATGCTCGAAAACCCTCCAATGTAGCTGAATTGAAATAATTCTGCAAAGAAGAGTGGGCCAAAATTCCTCCACAGCAATGATAAAGACTCATTGCAAAAGTTATCGCAAATGCTTGATTGCAGTTGCTGCCGCCAAAGGTGGCACAACCAGTATGAGGATTTTGGGAGCAATTACTTTTTCACATAAGGCCAGGCTGGTTTGGACAGCTTCCATCCCTAATAAATGAAATAATCATTTAAAAACTACATTTTGTATTTATCTTTGTGTGATATTAAAATGTTTTAATGAAGTGTGACAAATATGGGGAAACAATACAAAAAACTTTTTGGATTTTACTTTTTAAATATTTTTTCATGGTGCTGGGGGTCTTGGTCTTTTTTCCTGTGATGGTCTTCATGAGAGTCAGTTTTATTATGATGCTTAATGGGTTTTTCAAGTGCATTTGACAATACTGTTCTTCGTGTCATAAAATAACTGACTGTTGTTGTTGTTGTTGTTGTTGTTGTTGTTGTTGTTGTTGTTGATTAATTGTTACTTTATTCCATATGTGTTATTTCATAGTTTTCAAATTTCCAGTATTTGAAATCTCCAATAATCTACTAAACAAAAAACATTGAATCAGTAGGTCGGTCCAAACTTTTGACAGGTACTGTATATTAAAAAAACATATATATATTTTTTTATAATCATGTCCTACTCTCTATATGCTTTCATTTGTAGAGGCTCAAGGTTTAAGATTCAATTCAATTTTCAATTCAATTGCTTTGTCCATCTGGGCCTCTGGAATCGTCTCCCCCTGATAGTAGGTATGACGGATGGATTCATTCACAGAGTTAAAATTTAGATTTGAAAATGACAAATTACTAAATATTCCTAAACATTTTCAGCGTAGTCACATCAGCACAGGTTAAATTTGGCGATACTGAGTCTGGAGAAATACCAAACTATGCGTTTTACAAGTGCAGATGTTAAACTGGCTTTAGACACTTCATGGAGGTGAACTGTGTGAAATCACTCACTGGTCCGGTACAGGCTGACTCTCAGTCTCAGACTTCAGGAGCTGGTGCTCATCGTCTTTATTAAATAGAGCAGTCATGTTCTTCCAGCTCTTCGTCCCTACGCCCTGCACCTGAGGGAAAACATGCAGGGGTATTTCAATCAGTCACTTCCAGTAGTGAGGTCAAACATAGTGAGGTAACACCTGTAGTTCCATATAGTGTATTACTGTATATTTCATATCATACAAATGTACCTGTTTATCCCTACAGTATACTGTGCTTTTGTGGTCTATTATTAATATAAGCCTATTAAATTATATACATAATGACATAGAAATATATCTGTATATATCAATAAATATGGTATAATTATAAAAAAGGCTTTTAATAATCATGCAGTGATAATCATACATAGATAGATAGATAGATAGATAGATAGATAGATAGATAGATAGATAGATAGATAGATAGATAGATAGATAGATAGATACTTTATTATTTCCAACAATAAAATATGTCATTTACATTCATACCATGCAATGGATATTGGTAGTTTCTTCATTAATGGCTGATTGCATGTTTCTGGCCCAGAAATAAGCCCCGCCCCCTTGGCTAGACCCATGCTATTGCAGGATATTTTCCTTAAAAGGCAATCAAACAAGCCACTTTATTTATTTTTTTTATGTGTGAAGGTTCAGTTGTTGCTTAAATTTCAGTTGTACTTCACCTTATAGGCAGCAGAGGGCGCCAAAGAATTACAGACTGCTCCTTTAAAGATGGGAAATGCAAAATGTCTTTTATATTGAATTGTCTGTAGGCCAAGAATGTGGTCTTACTCTTTTTGCCAGCTGAGACACAGCACTTGGTCCTGCATCATGCTGGACTGGAGTCATTTCCTCCACTGGCTCACACACCTACAGTACACACAAAGGGTAAATCAGTAAGTGAAGGTGAGACACAACAGCACTGGCAGATCTAGATAGAGGAATGGGGGGTTTCAGCAGGGTGCAGCCAATTTCAGTAAGATTTCCAACATGACTACAACTCCAGTTACAGCTCTGCAATGGAAACGCTACATTAAACCGCTCATCACACCATATGGCCCAGAAAGTGTTTTCGAGTGTCAGTCTAGTTGTGTGAAATTTGTCAGCGAAACTTAACTCTCATTTTCACATCTTCAAGTTTTCTATATATACAGTACAGTAGGTGTTTAATGAAGGTAAAAATACTTTCTATTTTTTCCTGTGTTTAAAATTAAATACATTACTCATGACATGAGGAGCGTTCAAGTCAATCCGGGACTTGTAATGAAATCAGGCGTAAAACCGATTGACATTTACAGAAGACTTCAAGCACAGTACAGTGATAAGACTGTTAGGTAAGCGTTGTAAAGAAGGCTGTAACATCCTGAATGAGCCCACTGCAGTCATTCCCGTCAACATTCGGTGTTTGGAGCGCCTGATCCTTGAAAATCAATGAATAACTTGAAGATACGCATCTGTCGTACACACGCTCATTCACCAACACCACTTGCACATTACAGGAACTTGGCTGGGAGTTATTGCCACATCCCCTGTACAGTCAGTCCTGACCTCACTCCAAGACATTTCCACATGTTTGGGTCATTAAAGGAGTTCCTGAGCGGCTAGGGTTTCAGATGGAATGCGGACAGTCTGATCATGGTTCTTGCATACTTAGAAAACTTTCTACCTTAATAATATCCGAGCGATAAGTGCATTAATAGTAGCAGGGGATTATATAGAGATATAAAGGATAAAGGTTCTGTCATTATGCACAAGCAAAAGTCCCGGTTTGACTTGAACGCCCCTATTATGTTCAAAGGATTGTATTATAACTTACGGTTTTGCCTTATTTAAAAAAATCATAGTCATTTCTTCCTACCTGTTCCTACCTATGCCTCACTGATATATGCAGGTGTACACGTGGCTGTCTTCAGGTTAGACCTGTTATGTCTTAACTGAAGTGTTGTGAATTCCGCATATGACTAATAAAGTTATCTTGATTTATATTTTAAGCAAAGTGCTCCAAAGCACCACAAACCATGCTGCATTTCACCACCAGAATCTGCTGACTGTACTGTTTGGATTGGGGCTTGTGGATTTGGGTGTGAGCTAGAAGTGAGCTGTAACCTCAAGCAGTAGAATTGGCTAGAATAGAAACATCTCCCTCTAGTGGTTCTGAATGATTGTACAACACACAGACTAATCTAGGAGTTTTCCTATTTAAGCGCCCCCAGATTTTTAAAGACGGTAATAATCATTAAACATATCTGACATGGATTGTTTCTTTATTATTCATACAAGGTGGTCAGTCAGATTTTTTGGATGTTTCTGGTATTTTAAAAAAAATTATCTGAGTTGTAGTCACATTTCCTTTAGGTTAGGGCATTGTCACTGGCATTGACCTATATTACAGTAACTGCACTGAGTGATAATCTGAAAACATATATATATATTGTTGGAAAATTACTATGGTATAAGAGGAATAAAACAGCAACAGGAAATTAATCCACTTTCTGGTGGTAACAGACTTAATTGCATCAATCTTTCTATAACAGCACACTGCAAGTCTTTTATTCCATGCTTACTTTAATCATTTTTCCACATAAAAAGTGTCAACATTAGTTAACCCATTTATTTTTTATCTTTAACCCGTTTAATTTTAACGTAATTCTTTGATTGTGGTAATATGAACAGTCGTATAAGTATTTACTGCATATCATACTGGTTATGGTTGTGTATGTGACAAATAAAATTGGAATTTAAGTAAATATTAGATTTATTTTTTTTCCCCCACAGTACACCTGCACTGATCTGATCTCGTGCCTCAACACCAACTCGAGACAAAATAAGAAACTTCACCAGACAAAACAAAGGGCCAAAAGCATGGAGTTACATCTGGGAGGGATCACTGGCATCTATATCATAATAAATAAAAGGGCTTGGGTACAAGACATACACAATACAAAATGGTAATATATATTCCTAACTCATCATTTTTGACAGATTAACATGAGAAATATACACTGTATATTACTATACTACTTATATTACTGTATTCTACTTTGCAATAAGTCACACTTGGTAGCTTATATGGCAGCATGTAGTGTTGTTCTATTTTGATGCACCTTTTTGGAGATACCATCCCAAATTGTGTTCTGAACAGTTGCAGTAAAGGCTTTCTTCTTCTTCTGAAAGCAACTACAGTACATCCACCAGTTCTTAATAAATGCCGTTTTAAAAAAAAAAAAAAAAAAAAAAAAAGTTTGACTTGTATGAACTCTGAAAGTGTTAAATCAACATTATGGATTTTAGCCGCTGCTGCTGCTTCATTAGAATTTTTACACAATGCTTGTTTAGTTTTCTGTGTGGATTTCTACGAGCAAATTTAATATTTGAAAATGAATACCATTTTGTATGAAATTATGATTTTCTCATAATCATAATTGTGATTTACACTTTATACTGTATTGGAAGTTGCGCAGGCCTGGCTCCTATCCCAGGATACTTAGGGCATCAGGCAGGGTACACCCTGGAAGGAGTGTCAATCTATCACAGGGCACACACCTATACACACACTCATTCACATTCTACGGGCAACTTAGGACTGCCAATTAGCCTAATCTGCATGTCTTTGGACTGTGGGAGGAAACCGGAGTACCCTAAGGAAACCCACCAAGCACGGGGAGAACATGAAAACTCCATGCATACAGACCCTGAGGTGGAAATTGAACCTCGACCTTGGAGTTGCAAATTGTCAGCGCTAACCACTAAGCCACCTCGTTAAATTTAAATGTATTTATAAAGGTAATTAATAGCCTTAGCGACCATTATAATGACATTATGTCAGGTGCTCTCTATATCTGTCAAGTTCAGCGCACTGGTGTTGGAACGCCTGGTCAATCCTCATCCCTGCTAAATCAGTAAACTGGCATTTGAAGCCGGGCCCCTGTTCGAGATCAAATTACAGCAGGCCTTAAAGAACTGGGTCGCATTCCTGCATCTGCTCCGTTTCACCTGCAGCCATTTGACCTACCTGTTGCATTCCTTCTCTCAATGTCTTTCCAAAGCAATAGTGACTGCAGCAGTACTTATGTTGTGCTCATGTCAGTAGTACGATGCATTGGAAGGTTAAGGAGTAAAAGGCTCTCTTGCTCTATATTGCGATTCAGTTCTGTGTAAATTCACCCCCGGATACTTCCTGGAGGACTCGTTCCAGTTCATTTAGCTCCATTATGAACGACTGTGCATAATGAAGCCCTGTGGTCCGTGGCATAGTTGTAGCAAAAGGCTGTGTTTGTAAAGAAAAGTGATGCATTAATGCTGTATTATACTGCGTATATACTGTATTTTTACATTGTTAGCATGTAACATCTGATGAGTAGCTATGCTACTAGCTTAACTTTTCCAATACTAGTGTGGCAGTGAGTGAGCTATTACAAAAATAATGTCGTTTTTCCACTAAAAGTTACATTTCCCCCTACAAAGTAAAGTGTAAGATAAGACTTGTTTCTTTTTTCCGGAGATGCATTTTATCTAAAAATTAAAGATATAAAAGAATGCAGCTTTATATTGGCACAAGTACCTAGTGAGATAAGTCCAGGAACTCAGAGTAGTGATCTAGTCATGTACCGCCTTTCTCAATGTTTTTGGGTTTACTGTTATATAATATATATAATATATAATATATAATATATATAATGTTTTCTGCGTCTTCATAATAGTTTTCTTCCCCCCCCACATATATATCACTGTATTGTTGCAGTCAGGTTTCATTTTGTCTTACAGTAAGTGTCAAGTCTAACATTACCTCTTCAACAGGCTCTTCCTCTGCATCAGGGTTGATGGTCTTCATCACCTTGCTCTTGTACACTTTCCACAGTGGATTCATGCTCTTGTTTTTCTTTTAAACCCCAGACAAAGCCAGAATCGACAATGATCAGTCCCTTAAGTGTCCAGTCAAACCACCATCGACTGAATTCCAGACTTTGTATATTCCAGATGTTGGATTCCTGGACTGAATTCCATTCAATTTAGACAATCTCAACACCGTCTGAGGTCCATAAAAAAAAATTTAAAAAAAACTTTAAACACTACAGGTGGACAAAGATGGTGGTAGTGGCGGTAGTGAGACTGGTGGGTGGTAGTGGCGGTAGTGATGGTGGTGGTGGTGGTGTAAATGGTTTGAGTCCAAAATCCAGATCAGATATTCTTCATGTTCTTGTTCGAGTTTGCTTGCAGAAGCCCCGGATTACTGTTTAAAGCACAGAACGTGAAAAACAGCTACAGCACCGATCTCTCCCTCACATACACACACACACTGCCACGGTTCAAGAGTCCAGCATCGGTTACCTGGAAACAGGTATGGGTTACCTTATGAATATTTAAGCTGCTCCTTTTGAGAGAGGAGCTTCCATTGTTGGGTGGATGTGGATTTTGCAACTCAAACCCCTCGCTTGTTACGTTTCAGGAAGATTAAGTATATACAGTACATCCAGTTGGTACGATTGATTGTGGATTTGGATCTGACCTCTTGTGCTAACAAAATGTTTCGTGCGATAAGAAGAAAGAAGTTTTTGTCAGAGAGTTGCAAAGATTTGTCTTGTCCAAATGGCTCCAACACGTAATATTGACTTACAAACAATAAGGTATTAACGAAATGGGAAAGTGACATTAAATTAAAGCAAATCAGACAAACAGTAAATCAATTACAGAAAAACATAGTCTGTCTAATTAGAGAAAGAAAGTGTAAGTATAACTGAATAAGTGTATTAAGTGCTGTATAGTTCTCAGTGGTTAAACTGAACAATAATAGAATAAAACGCTATAATATCATCACAGAAACCTGACACTAGGGTGATGCTGCACATACAGTACAGCAAGTAGACTGATGTGCATAAGTATTTGCACCCCACCCCATGACCATTTCCACATTATTATTATTTTAGTGTTACAATGTGCAACTGAAATCGATTTCATTTAGATCGTGTGCCTTGTGATGAAAACATATTTCCTGTCTTGAGGTGAAACATAAATTAGTTCTAGTACCGCCAGCTGTCTTTAGTGTCATGTGATTACAATTTAACTGCAGCTGTTCTCTGGAAGATATTAAAAAAACAATGGAAATGATATGACACAACCTAGACGAGGCCTCAACCTTTTAGGAGGGCATTAGTCACCCGAGAGGCCTAGTGACCTAGAAATTTAATGTGCCACCTTTTCTTGAGAACATTTTGAGACGTTAAGCCTTAATTGGGCGAACAACCACATTTGGTAGCTGAGTCAGTGTCAGTGCCAGTATCTTTTACTGACACCTCAAGGAAAAAACACATATTTGTAGAAAATAAGTTTTATATATATATAAATTTTCAGAACAGATAAAATATACCGTATATATATATATAATTAATCTGTTCTAAAAATGTATATATCCATAAGTATCTATACTTTTTGGGGAACAAATAATATATCCATATATGATCTTGACTTGCAATATAAAAAATAAATAAATAAATAAAATTTATTAAAAAGCTTTGGAAAAAACTCTCAGAGTGTTCCAATGAGCACCCTATAAAGGGTTAAAGGAACTAAAGAAACAGAAGTGAAGAAATTATTGCGAGATGTCTTTTTAGCAAAAGGGAAAAATCCAGAATCAGAGTAAACAAGGATTTGGTTAAGAGGTTAAGAGTGTAAAGTTTTTTGGAATACCACGTGTGTAAAAGTCGTAGAAATTATCCATTCCAGCAACAACAACAAAAAAAAACTTTGGTTATTCTGAGCAGATTGCATTTGACCAATCAGGAAAGTTTATCATGAAAATTTCCAGCTTATGTATTTATGATTTACAGAATAGTACCTACAAGTGTTTTATGGTATGGTTTTATGTTATATGGTTAGGGTCCTTCTGTATTCTTGCAATGCAGCTAAAATGCACCTTGGATTCAAAAAACTAGTTTTTTTCTTTTCTTAAAAGCTTCCAGTTTTTGAAGATGTGTCTAATTAAGAAGAGAGAGTGTACAGTAGTTATACCAGAGATCTCGGTTCTGATTGGTTTAACTGTTGCAAATGTAATCATTTTTCCTTTATATTCCCACCTTGAAGTCTCATATTACGTATAACTAGTATTTACTTAACGGGCGCAAACCACCAGTACATTTAATTCATGAAATGCTTCTAAGCCTGGTTTTCTGTATCCTTGACCTGAGATAATACCCATCCTATTCGTAACACAGTATACCGTATTCTTTTAAAGTAACTTATTTAACCTTGACCTTCATGGTGATGGTATCCTGTATTTCTGTTCACCAAATAAGAGATCCAAAAAAGATGGTTTAAATTCATAGTGTATTTGTTGTAAATATGCTAACGAATTGCGAAACCTTCCCTATTTGCTGGGTTTAAACCATGTTAGTCATCCATCGAGGGTATCATTTCCTGTCACCATCATAGTTCCTGCATTCAGCGCATCGAAACCTGCCCACGACTAGGCAGCCATGTTTGTGAAATATCACCCATCTTGTCAGCTTCCCATCGCTTGTTTCTGTGCCACCTGATCTGGAATGAAAGATCACTGAAGATGGCAACAGGCTTCATGAAAAATGCAGAACCCCGAAGGTTTCCATTTACCTCAGCTACTTAACCTCTCCATCAGGTTATAGAGTAGATGTATAAGCACTATATTGTACTGTACTGTACTGCACATGGATTAACAGATGTTCTAGAAAACCTCATCAGTGATGAACCTATCAAGTATTTTTTCATATTGTATTGATGAACATGTGGCTGATTTAGTTTCATTTTGTAATGGAAGCCTCCTACAAGAGACCTTGTTTTAACCTCACAGCTTTGTGAACATGGTGCCCAGATGTAAGTGTCACTAAATTTGGAAAGACAGACGTGTGCCTGTGTGCAGTCATGCGTCTCCCCCTCGCGCGCTCTCTCTCTCTCTCTCTCTCTCTCTCTCTCTCTCTCTCGCTCTCAGTCTCTCAATAAAATGCGTAATGTGGAGTGTTAAGTTGCACTGTGCTGGATGCATTATTCAGAGCACCTATTAAATTCTGGAAATCTGACTCCATTACTGTTACATGTGAGATGCACCAATCAAAACTGACGATCCTAGACTTTGTATTAACTGCACTAAACCATACTGAGAATTTCCACCTTTGGTTGTTGTTAACCACAAATATGCCTAATTTCTGTTTCGGTATGAAACTTGCAAATTAGAAAACCCATTTCAAATTACAAGATTTATGATGTAATGCTGTCCAAATGCATAAAGGTACAAGATGGTATGCTTCAAGATATTTCTCTATTCTGGCTACTAACTGGTGGAATGAACTTCTACTAGATGGCCAAACAGTCACTGTCTTCGAATGGCGTCTAAAGACTGACCTTTGTACTTAAATTATCACTTTAGTTTTTTTGTTGTTGTTGTTGTTGTTGCGTGCACTTTTCTAGATATATAACCTCTCCAACTGGAAAGTACACTGATGATATCCTTACTGACCTAATGAACTAGTATCAGGACATATACTATACAGACAAAAGTATTTGGCCAAACCTGTTAATTATTGAAATCAGGTGTTTCAATTAAATCAGGCTCTGTATCAAGGCCAATCTCAATGCTTCACCAATAAGACATCTTGGACATTGCTGTGCTTCCAACTTCCAACAATTTGGGCAAAGACATGGTTTGATGAGTTCGGTGTGGAAGAACTTGACTGGTCCTAACACAGAGCCCTGATCTCAACGCCATAGAGCACCTTTGGAATGAACTAGAACGATGTTTGCGAGCCAGACCTTCTCGTCCAACATCAGTGCCTGTCCTCATAAATAATCTACAGAATGAATGGGCACGAATTCCCACAGAAACAGAAAAATCCAAGAAGTGTGGAAGCTGTTATAGCTGCAAAAGGGGGAACAACTCCATATCGATGTATATGTATTTGGATACAATGTCATTGCAGGTTTGGCCAAATACTTTTGTCCATATAGTGTATTAACTGATTAAGAGTCGAAAAAAAAGTCTCTGGATCAAAGCATCTGCCAAATGCTTTAAATATACATCGATCAGCCAAAACATTACCATGTTAACATTATTACTGATATACCAGTAAACTGGCGAGAGAATCATGGGTACCTCGTCATTGTCTGATCTCACAGAAAAGCAGCACAACTTGCTGAAAAAATAGATAGAGTACTCATGGAATGCACTGGACAAACAAGTCCAATCCACAGAGGAACCACCCTCCAATCCACAGTACCTAAAAGATGCACTGCTCACGTCCCAGGTCCTGAGGTCTTGTCTTGTGCAGCCATGCCTCAAGAGGCACAAGGGGAACCGACATACTGTAATACTGGGCATAATGTTTAGGATTTTAATGTTATGGCTGATCAATGTAAATATACAGTAATTGTTAAATGCTCAAATTTGTTTAGTTACTTTTAAATCAGAATGGTGTTATTTAACAAAAAAAAGTGACTGATATTGTGACAAGGAGATTTTTGTATAGCATTTATAAAGAAAACTTGTTTCATGGATGTTCCGCAGTGTTCCAAATGCAGCTATAAAAGGTTTTTAAGGTTTCGCTTGTTCTCCTGGACAGATAAGTGATCTGTTGCTATGTTGTTACACTTAGCCTAGATCAATAAACCAGACTGAATCTTGTTGGCATAAAATATATGCTTGAAGAACATCCTGTAAGTGTTCCATGTGCCACCGCCAGGTGGCTCTGCCAGTCCATATACAGTATCCTCTCATGGAAAATGGGTCAGGCTTTTTTTTGGTACATATTAGGTTTTGTACCCAAACATTGATCTGTTTATGCTGCTGAACCTGCCCCATGGTGAAAATTCAGCTGAAGATGCATTTCCACATTTTAAACGTCACAGTGTGAGTTTATTAGTTTAGGTTTGAACTTGTGGTTCTCTTCTAGTGATCATTAACGACATTTGGCAGACACCTTAATCCATTTATCTCACTAAACATATGAACAGCCAAGAGTTAAGGGCCTTCCTCAAGGGCCCAACAGTGGCAGCTTGGGGGTGCTGGGGTTTGAACAACATAACCACTGAGCTACCCCTGACCTGACCAGAAGGTAATTATGAATTAGTGCATCCCATCCGACACGCTACTGTTGGATCACTGTTGTAATATAGTTTTAGAGACTCTGCAATGAAGCTCAATGTTGGAACAGCATCAGGACAACATTGCTTTTGAAAGTTAGAATGACTTTGGGATAAAATGGTCCAATACGTAAATTTCTAACAGGGTTTAGAATTTAGATCAGAGATGTATCAGACAGTAATGTTATCTCTGTTTCATTTACTGAAAATATTACCATGAAGTGCATCTTATTTCCCCTTTTGTACTGGTATATTACTGTACTGTTATATGGTGTTTGCACAGCGTCCACATTGCACCATGTCCGATTTCACAGAACAGATCTCAGACATTAAGCAGGGTTTTTTTTTTTTCATTGTTGTTTCAACAGCTTTGCGGTATTTTAAAGATTATATTTTAAGATGAGGCAGCATGGTGTCTTAGTGGTTAACACTGTCACCTTGCACCTTTAGGATCTGGGTTCAATTCCTGCCTCGGGTCTAATGACTACCTGTTTTTGTGCATATATATTTTACTATATTATTTTCTTAAATGTTTAAATGTTCAAATAATTTTTTGTTAATTTGCTTTTTTTTCCACAACCTTTTTTTCCACTCTTGGCTGTGACATTAAAGCTGTATATAAATAATAATAATAATTATAATGATATATATATATATAATTTTTTTTTATTTTTTTTTATTTTTTATGCAGAGCTAGCTGGGGAAAAACACAAGATAATGTGCCGGTATGTTTATGTACAACAAATGACATTTTATAGCCAAAGTGTAGCTTTCACCTCTAGATGGTGCTAGAAACCAGCTCCATACTTGATCATACATGAAACGTGGTGCATCTGCCAAATGTCTAAATGTAAATTAGAATAGAGAGAATTAGAACCTTGAGTTAAAATTTATTAGAAGCGTAAAAGGATTTCCATCTAGGAACAATTATATCCTGACCAATAATACACCCTGGACAGGACACAATACCTTGCATTGCACCATGCACACATCAATCATATGCATCTCGAATACACCTGCTGGCATGTGTACAGACATCAAATTAATTCAGAAACCAAGTAATAATGTGCTATTCCTTCATTTCATCAATTAGGATATTGTCTTTACTGTGTTCTCAACTATTTGTTTTCACTGGCTTTTGTATTCATGGGCCCTTGATGAACTTTTCAAAATGGGTCCCTCCAGCCCAATAGATCCCAGCATCACAATGTCTATAGAATCCATGCTATACAATTGTCTCCAAATACATTCACTTCAATATGGAGTCGGTCCCCCTTTTGCAGGTATAACAGCTTCCACTCTTCTTGGAAGGCTGTCCACAAGATTTTGGAGTGTGTCTGTGTAAATGCGTGTCCATTCATTCTGTAGAACATTTATATGGTCAGGCACTGATGTTGGACGAGAAGGCCTGGCTCACAATCTCCGTTCCAGTTCATCCCAATGGTGCTCAATTCGGATTGGGGTCAGGGCTCTGTGTTAGGGCCAGTCAAGTTCTTCCACACCGAACTCATAAAACCATGTCTTTATAGCCTTTTGCTTTGTGTTCAATAAAGAACTTGACTGGCCCGAACACAGAGCCCTGACCCCAATCCGAATTGAGCACCATTGGGATGAACTGGAACGGAGATTGTGTACCAGACCTTCTTGTCCAACATCAGTGTCTGACCTCATAAATAGTCTACAGAATGAATGGACACGAATGTTGGCTGTTGCCTCAAAGTTGGAAGCATAGCATTGTCCAAAATGTCTTAATGTTTTGAAGCATTAAGATTGACCATCACTTGGGATAAGGGGCCTGATTGAAACACCCGAATTCAATAATTAAGAGGTTTGGCCAAATATGTTTGTCCATATATTGTACTTGTACATGCCAGGTTCTTCATGGAAGCATTATTTTTGTATACATTTAACATAAGCACCTGTGAAATCTTTGCAGCACAGCCTGGATAAAGACGTTTAAAGAAATTGTATTTGTTATGAGTTATCCATATTCTCTCCTTCCATTCGTCTCGTCTGTTTTCCAGTACAAGTCTTTCCTTACATAACAGCCCTGTCTGACTGACACTGATCTCTGTTGTCATTGTCTGCAAAGTGTTACAAAAGGTCCTGCAGCTCTTTATGTATTTACAGCTTCCCTGGTCTACATACTTCTATATATACTATACTGTATAAATGTACCTGTATGTGTATGGGTGTACTGTATATATACCGTTTACATACATGCATAGTGGTTCAATGACAGCACCGAATGTTCTTTCCCAAAATAACTGACAAAAAACACACCCTGACCGTGACAGAATTCAAAACTGGACCAGTTTACAGGTTCCCAAAACAAAGGTCTTCCAGGTTTGAGTGGACTGCTGACGCGAATCATGTTCTACAGTAGTACTGATAATGCAGTTAAAACCTGGAAACCCTGTTTAAGAGATTCCTCTATGCAATAGTTGTAAACAGCTTCTCTAAATTTCAATGGGAAATTTCAAATGGAAATTTAGATTTATGCAGCCTAAAAATTGATCATGGATGGGACATTTGTAAACAAAATTGGTTATGCTCTTTGGTTGCGCGGGATGGTACTAGACACCGGTCTAAATTGTTGTTGGTCTTTCAGTTGCTCCCATCAACAGGTCACCATAGTGGACTGTTGAAACCGCACACAACTTGGCACAGGTTTTATGCCGTACAGTTACTTGTTTCACACAACAATTAGTGCCCTGGATCAAGTAATAGAAAGGGATTTGGGATTCAGCCTTGTGTTAAATGCTACTTAGCTTTGTAGCTCGCCAGTTCAGATACAATTATGAACAATTTAGAAACAGTTAGCAAGTAGATAAAGTGTTCTTTAAGGGCTGCTATTTCTTTCTTTCTTTCTCCACCTTGCACCTTCAGGTTCTGGGCTCGATTCCCGCCTCAGGGTCTGTGTGCATGGAGTTTGCATGTTCTCACAGTGCTTGGTGGGTTTCCTCACACAGTGCAAAGACATGCAGGTTAGGCTAATTGGCAGTCAAAAACATTTCCCATAGTGTGTGCATACTGTATGCCCTACATTGGATTGGATTGATAATCCCTCCCAGGTTACTGTCTTTGATATACTGTATATTGCTATTAATTATGCCATTGCAATTAAAAATTACAAAGCTAAAAAAAAACAAAAAACAACTCATATTCTATCAGAAAACTCATATTATGAGGTAAGGTAACACTGTGGAACATGCATATCTATATACAGGTATCTGCTTACAGTAGCACATCCAACATACAAATTTTAATGTTCTGTAACAGAATAAAAGATCTTAGTAGGCCCACATTAGCCAGTATATCTGTTGCCAGAGTCTTAAATTCTATCTCTGTTAGACTTCCATAACATGTGCATAAAGTACTTCTATGCAAAATCCTGGCTTTCAACCTGATCCAAAACAGTCCTTTGTTGTTGGCATTGTTGGTTTGGGCGTGATCCTTCAATTGCATAAGCAGGCAGTTCAAATATATAACGTCGGTATTTACTTACAGGATTAAGGTAGTAGAAAAAGAAAAAGAAGGAATATTATACAAATATTATACAAATATTACATTCCGACGAGTAATCTGATTGGACGAGAGGCATTCCACGAGTGTTAATAATAGATGGTATACAGCTCTGGTACATTTGACTATATGCATCCTCCCACATTCACGGAAGAAGAAAACACATCTGATAATGTTATGTCATCTTACACAACCCTCACTCACTCATTGTCTACACCGCTTCATCCTATACAGTATATCCTGTGTATATAAAGGGTCACAGGGCAAGAGGTACACTCTGGACAGAGTGGCAATCCATTGCAGGGCGAATACACACACACACACTACGGACTAAGGCGGGATCCGAACCTGAAACCTGGAGGTGCAGGGTGACAGTGCTAATCGTTAAGCCAACGTGCCGCCATGAACTAGAACATGTAATTCATTTACTAATGGAATATCAATATAGTAAACTCATGAACTACCATCATGATTTACAGTGAGGATGCTAAACCATGAACTGGTAAGATAGTTGTTATTCATAGCTACTGCATGAAATGAATTCATTTATGAATAATATTTGATGCTTCGGAACAATATACAGCCAATATGTTTTTTCATTATTTAAAATTAATTAATTAATTAATTGATTGATAGCGGCTAATCACCAACACCGAGCTTACTGTAACTAGCTCACTGGAAGCTGGAAGTGAAGAGAAGGGAGAGTTCATATTATCTCTGCACTCCTATCACAAGCTCACAAGCTGTAGCTGTATGGACAGGAGTAAGCCATTACTGTTTACTATACAGTACATGCATGTTCATGTAAAGACGAAATTCCACTACAGCTCGACACGCTGTTTCCACACCCTCGTTCCAATTCAATTCAATTCAATTCAATTTTATTTATATAGCGCTTTTAACAATCGTCATTGTCTCAAAGCAGCTTCACA
>JAQQZT010000019.1:4420631-4431236 GCA_030068275.1 Clarias platycephalus | reverse complement strand
TCGGTATAGGTGTACTGGAGTATGAGATTATGGGATGAGTTACGTGTATGCCAGATTAAAGAGATGGGTCTTGAGTCCAAGAAAATGATTCTTCGTACTCTACTTCTTCTGCCTTGGAAAACTTCAAACACTACTGTAGGAACACCCCAGGCTCAGCCACAGGCCTGACAATGAAAAACTTGTGCTCAGTCAGACAGCTGGTTTGTAAGCTTCTACAGTACCAACTGTTGCAGATAATGCGTATTGGATGCATTGGATTTCTTGGTGCAAAATGTAGATATATATAGGAATACAACCAGGTTTTTGTGCATGACTGTCATTACACAGTGGTGCGCACCGTCTCTCTTACAACCGTACAAGTCTACACACAAATTCCAACAAACAGGAACGGGGTGATGATGTCATGAGTAAGTTATTCCGCCGACAGCAATAAAGCTCAGCTCGTGTGCTAGACCACAGTTCTTTGGAAATGAAGTGACACTCAAAACTACTGATTCTCTCTGTCTTAATCTAATTAGAAAGTCTGTAAACAGCTCCTCCACCTTTAATGCTAGAGCCCCACGACATGACCTTTGACCTGAGCAAGAGGTATGGACATACGACCCTCATTTTATTGTTGACCCTTGTTTATTTTTGTTCCAGAAGCCTTGAAACTTGGTTCAGACCGGTTTCACTGCAAGCCTGGTGTCCCTGCACTTCATCCCGTTCACACACACACCCACACTCACTAGTCAAGTACAATATATGTCAAACCAAATATACTAAACAGGTGACCTTGTAGTCAGATATAGAATGTAGGA
The DNA here is from genome assembly GCA_030068275.1 of Clarias platycephalus. NCBI lineage: Eukaryota > Metazoa > Chordata > Actinopteri > Siluriformes > Clariidae > Clarias > Clarias platycephalus. The sequence continues at coordinate 4,430,436 of JAQQZT010000019.1, read as the reverse complement.
GTGCAAAAGTCATCAACGATGTATTTATTTCTTTTATTCTTTTATCCCTCTGATATCACAGGATTTGGACAAAAGTTAACAGTTTAGGAACGTCTGTAGGAACGTCTGTAGGAACGTCTGTAGGAACGTCTGTAGGAACGTTGTGGAACGATAAGACTGTAGACTTGAGTTCACATGCATGGACTAGTAGAATGACATGTAAAGCCACTACTGTAGTAGTTCCCGCCTCTGGTCTGTGTGCAGTTTGTATGTTCGTGCTTGGTGAGTTTCCTCCGGGTACTCCGGTTTCCTCTCACAGTCCGAAGACATGCAGATTGGGTTAACTGGCATTTCCAAATTGCGCATAGTAAGCGAGAATGTGAGTGTGTGTGCTTGTGTGCCCTGGTATGGACTGGCACCCCATACAGTGTGTTCCCCGCCTATTGCCTCAAGTCTCCTGGGATAGGCTCCAGGCTTCCACACCCTTGTACAGGATAAGTGGTATAGAGAATGAGTGAGTAAGAATAAAGCCACTATAGTATATCATTCTGCTCAGGATGCACATGGAAAAAAGGATTTCTGTATTAAATCTCTTGCATTTCCTATTAACAGATGCATGAATAAAAGAATCGACCAACGACATCCTAGTGAGGAGTTCGAAACCATTTGGCATGTATTGTCTTGACCTAACACTCTCTTTGTCCGAAATAACTACAGATGTAGATTTTGATCCAAGGCAGAGCAGCTGTTTAGTCTACATGAGATGTTTTACATAATTCAGTGGTCACACATAAATCACTAGGGCACAGAGGGGAAGAGACGATGTCGCTTCATGTTGCCCAACTAACAGGCTTATGATATTGGATCCGCGATTGAAGGGTTTGATTTCAGCTGTCGCTTTCCACAACTTATTTTTATCATCAATCTTAAAATGATGTGCACATGTACAATTGTATTGAGAAATCTCACTAGTGTTAGGTATTCTAAATAACCAAGAGTAACTAGTTCTCTGTTGTGCACTGGACTGGTCATGATTTGGGCAGTGTTGGTTATATTCCAGTGACTAGTAGGTTGTAGGTCAAATTCCACGACTCACAGAAAGCAACTGTTTGACTATCTCAGCCCTCCACTGGATCTAAGTGTAACCTTGATGACATACTTACTACAGCTAAAAAGCTGTTACATTTTTTTAATTAAAAAGTAATTAAAAAGCATTTCATCTTATAAACCTACTCCAAATTAGGGATAGTCTTGAGGTCTTTCGAGTAATGGAAAAAGGTGGTTCACATGGTCTCGTGAATTCAGGTTGACCACATTCCAGAGCGAAGTGTGCATCAGGGTAACGAAGGGAAGCACATGAACCGATGTCCCAAACATGCATAGTGGCCACTGCACAAGCCTCTGGAGGCAGTGTTATGATCTGGGGTTGCTTCAGTTGGTCAGGTCAGCAACGTTATGGGGCAATAAAACAAAGTCAGATGATGACCTGAAGGTACTAAATGACTAAGTTGTCCCATCAATGCATTTTCTTTTTTTCTTTCCTGATGGCACAGGACTCCGAATGTGAAAGAGTGGTTCCACAAGCATGGGGGATCATGCTTGCACATGAAATGGCCATCATGCTGTGCTCCATAACCAAAGAAAAACCGACCCAAAACAGACTTGCAACTGCCACTGCGTTCTCTTATGCATCTGATTACACACATTTTTCAACCCTATCCTTTCCATTTAGCGATTTAGAACACATGAAGTTGATGTTGGTCTTTGGTAGACCATCCAATCTACACACAACCTGGCATAGGTTTTATGCTGGATGCCCTTCATCTAGCAACCCTTCCAATTTTATCCTGGTCTTGTGTCCATCACTGCATCCAGTGGCCGAGGTTTGGGCATTGAGTGGGAATCGAACCAAGGCCTTCTGCATGGCAAACGTACCACCGAGCCACCAATTCCCACGGTTATTTAAAATCACATGTATACCTGCAAATTCATTGAGGTGTTCCCACAGAATGGGGAAATGTGACCTTTAGACATCTTCTGTTATATTAAACTTCCAGCTCTCTAACCCACAGTATGCAGATCAATCCCTGCTATCCATTATCACCAAAATGAGGATGGGTTCCTGTCAAGGTTTCTTCCTATTGCCATCCCAGGGAGTTTCTCCTTGCCACCATCACCATCTCCCTTGGCTTGCTCATCAAGCACAATCAGATCACTATGATCATGTATGATCTATACGTTTTTACACTTTCTCCTACACATTTCCATAATCTTTTTTTTAATATTGTGAAGTTGCTTTGAGACAATGACCATTGTTAGAAGCGCTATATAAATAAAATTGAATAGAATTTAATTGAATTGATGTTGACCGTGGCATGGTTCTTGGTTTCAGACTGGCTGGTTTGAGTATTTTTCCAACTGTCGATCTCCTGAGAGGTTTGCACGAAAGTGTCTCCAAAGTTCACACAAAATGATGCAAAAAAATCCAGCTCGATTAACAGTAATAGATACTCAATGTAACAACTTGTTACAACCACGTTGAGCAGAAAAGCATCTCAGAAGACACAACAACAGCAGGGCCCTTGAGCAAGGCTCTTAACCCTATCTGCTCCAGGGGCGCTGTATGATGGCTGACTCAGGGGGAAAACCACCTAGCTACTGTATCTTGGCCTTGAGAAGAACATTGGGTTTCACAATCAGGCTTTTGTGCCTGAGGCTCAGATGTTTTATAACATTGACAGTAGCAATCTGAAGTCTACAAACAGCTACAGGGACAAAAATATTATTTTGAATGTACCAACAACTGAGTAAATGAGCATGAGAAAAGGAAAAGAGAGAGGGGGGACTTTAGAAAGAAAACAAAACAGGATTACATAAGCCATACTTCCAGTTTTATTGTACCAGATCATCATTTCTGTGCAGATATATTATAAATGTAAGCCAGTGCAATTTATTATAACAGGCAAACACAATGTGATGCAAATACCACTAAGCCATAATCATAGGGCAAGGCTTTGGTTTTCTTTTTGCGGTATATAATTTTGGATGATTAGACATAACTACCTCTGAAAAACCTGTTCCTCTGGTAAAACTGTTCCCCATGGAAATATGAAAATGTGATATCTTCCTCATTAGTTTGATTGAACCTGACAGCTTTCTTGGCATGCATACCTTGAAATATACTCTCACTGGACACTTTATTAGGTACACGTGTTCAACTGCATGTTAATGCAACATCAAATCAGCCAATCACGTGGCTGCAACTCAATGCATTAAGGCATGATCAAGACGATCTGCTGAAGTTCAAACAGAGTATCAGAACAAGGTGCAAAGGTGATTTTCTGTACGTGACTTTGAACGTGACATGGTTGTTGGTGCCAGACAGGCTGGTCTGAGTATTTCTGAAACTGCTGATCTACTGGGATTTTCACGCACAACCATCTCTAGGGTTTATAGCGAATAGAGAATGGTCTGAAAAAGAGAAGTGAGCGGCGGTTCTCTCTATGGACCTAAAATCTCTAAGGAATGTTTCCAGATTTTATTGAAGTTATACAATAATATATCTAACATCCAGGGTTATTAAATCTGCCAGGAATTTCTCATCATGTGTTTTGCTTTTGCAAGTATACAGTAAAGCTCTCGCCCTAGGGAAGCCCGTCTTTCTAAAAAAGATATGAAGAATCCAAACTTTTCAGCCCACACATCAGCGTGCATGATGACTCGTGCAAAACGTTCACAGCTTTATTTCATCACGTTTTGAATACCAACACATAGTACATTCATAAAACAAGTCATTCATGACAATGTCACATATCAGAGTCTTTAAAAATCTGTACACACATGCGCTTCTTAACATCCCTCCAACATTTAAAGTGTCAATCAATCACCAAACACTTTTACACCACATATATACTGCTTGATACATGTTGTTGAATGTTATATTACATCTTTTGAGATTTGTAGTGAATTCCTGATATCATCACACCAGCCAATCAGAGCACGGATCTCATGTTCCAGTCTGAATTTTTTTTTTTTTTCATCGAATTGCCCAGTGATGCGAACTGGTGGGAGAGGTTTAACCCAAAACCAGTTTAATGTTCAGCCCTGTCAGAGTGCATCACATCTTCCACATGTGAATCAAAACAGATTGGGAGCGAAGAAAAATACAGGGCGGGATCCGCCACGCACAAAGGCAGGATCATGCACGACTTCCTCACCATGCATGAATAATCCTGAATGTACTAGTATGATTCAGCATTACAGGCTTTGAAGGTTTTGTGCATGATGTTGCTTTAATTCCAAATGAATATTGTTTTCGGTATAAACTGTAGATAAACTTAATCTTATTTTACAAAATATACAGTGGCTGAGTGGTTAGCACTGTCACCTTGCACCTCCAGGGTCCGAGTTCCATTCCCACCTCAGTGTACCGTGTGCATAGAGTTTGCATATTCTCCCCATGCTTGGTGGGTTTCCTCACAGTCCAAAAACATGCAGATTAAGCTAATTGGCATTTTCAAATTGCCTGTAGTGTATGAATGAGCGTGGATTGGCACCAGTCCAGGGTGTACCCCACCTCGTGCCGTAAGTCCCCTGGGATAGGGTTCAGGCGCCCCGTGACCCTGTATACAGGATAAAGCGGTATAGACGATGAGAGACTGAATAAGTGATTTACGGAGGCCATAAATCTTTAGGTCAGAAGACATAAGTCTTCAAAGTGGTGTCTCTGAGACCTGATCAAAAGTAACCCTGAGCATACACCAAGATGTAACAAAGAACCACTTAGTTCTTTACTCGACAATCAGGACAATCCATACATGTGTATAGTCAGTTGATCTTAACCTTCAGGCACGTTTGCATTTGGCGGATAAAATTGTTAAAATTGTTAAATCAGTTAATTTTGGATTTTAATAGTTTTTTTCCGGAAAGGTTCACACAGCAAAGACATCTGGTGCAATCATCTGGTGCAAGATTTCGAACCCTGACTTCACAGTTCCCATAAAACAGTGATTGCTGCATTAAAAAAAACATAGAAGAACCATAACCCTTATCTGACTGTTGAAGGTGAAGGCTGAAGGTGATTTATGGAAATGTTGCTCAAGACACAAGAACATGGGCCATTTTCAGCACTGATGCACTTCATGGCGTGAAACCATTTTTGTCCTCTCATGTGCAAACAGGCCTGATTTAATCCACCAACTCGGGCTGAAGGTTCACCATTCGGGTGCTACAGTACATTACCGCTAAACCAACATATAGAGGAAATTATCTGCATGCGTGGCCACTTCCTGTTTAGCAGATGCCGTGCTTCTGTGGGGATACAGGAAATGATCTTGCTGAGCAAGACCTTATGACAAACACAACGCTTTGAGCTAGTTTATTTAACGGAGTACAAAAACTACACAAATTTAATCAAATAACATCTGGCCGGTGTGGAGATTTCATGTGAAGCAACAGATTTGCAGTTCTATAATAATATACCCAAAATCCAGGGTTATTAAATCTGCCAGGAATTCCCCCCATCATCGTGTTTTGCTTTTGCGAGTGTACAGTAAAGCTCTCGCCCCGGGGAAGACCGGCTTTCTAAAAAGGATGCTTTTCAGCCAGCACATCAGCGTGCATTATGACTCGTGCAAAATGTTCACAGCTTTATTTCATCAAGTCTTAAATACCAACATACAGTACATTCATAAAAAAAATGATAATGTCACATATGGGATTGTTTAAAAATCTTTACACAGACGTGCTTGTTAACATCCCTCCAACATTGTTCCTAAAACCTGCTTATAATGGTACAAAAAATAAATCCATTTCAACCACCAAACAGACTTTTTATAGTTCATATAATGTAGTAGTGTAGATTGGAACTGCCTTTTCTTTACTTAGGCAGCTTTGAAAAATATCCCTAATTATTAAGCAACCTGCTTTCAAGAGTTGCTCGATATATAAGGCAGAGGGTTTCGCTTTAAAAGGTATTCAATCTCTGCCAAACCACCAGTGACTGGCTACTTCCCTTTAAATATGAATCATTGGAAAGATCTTCGGCCAAAGCTTTGTCCTTGAAGGTATTACGCAACCCTAAGGGCTGATCCAGCACAACTATCAAGACCCAGGCCATGCGTGAACACTATTTTCGTACCAGTTTTGTAGACATTTTTCTTGCTAGAAAAGGTTAAAGTGATGTAGTGTAAATAAGAGTGCTGGATATGGTGTTGAAATCTCCGTTTCCAATACTGCATCTATTCCTCCTCCAGGATTCGATGGCTCATAAAGCCGCGGTCGTGTTCAGGGCACCGGGTCACGCCGCACCTCCTCGGTCATCTGTTTTGCGCTGTAGTAGGACAGGCTAAGACCCATAATGGCCAGCATCATGGCGATCTGGTTAAGGGAGCGGTGCTGAGGCTGCACCTGGACATCTCCGGCTACCTGCCTCTGCAAAACACGAAGACAGAACCGAGTTAGCGTTAGGAGAAAAGACTGGTTCCATTGGTTGCAAGTTCAAAAAGACTATCAGTACTCATGAAAGTAATTGGGCGTGTTCTAAAATATTTTCTAATAATGCAATAAAACTTCAACAATCTTAGCTTGTTACAATAAAAAAAAATTTTTTTTTACCCATGATACAAGTTCTTTCACAAGATTTACAGCAATTCTTAAATCAAGGGAGTCTTTCAAAAACTATTTTAGAAATAAAACCATCCACTATCATGGATAAACAATATTCGTGAAAATGTAAAAAGGGAATCAAACTGATTTTTTGTTTTGTTTTGGAGGAATCCTATATAAAGCACTATCATTCATATTACACAATCTTATATAACTCCTTGAACTCTTTAGAATCACACAGACACAGAGCGTGCGCTCGAATGCACTTTCACAAAAGGTGAAATAACATCAAATCAAGCAGAAAACTGACTAATAGTTTACGACAAGGTAGCTTCACTAATGAGACTCTTCGCACGACAAATTAAAACTAGATCAAAAACAAGGAAGTAAAATGTTTGCCATTTGTTTTTCAAAATGCATAAAATGTTTTTTTTTTTTTTTTTTTAATGCATTTGAGCATTACATCATCATATTCTAAAATCTTACCAAGTCACATAGAGCTGCGTGATTTTCACGCATTCTAAACCATTAGAATGAAGAACATTTAGACTGGATACACACTGGCTGGTATTTACAAAGTGAACACAACCTAAGTTTGACATACCAGCCCCATTGTTCTAAACCCAACCACGATTAACCTTTCACCTTTCAAAGCAAACTGAAACCCACCATGTGCGTTCACCAGGGCGTTCAAGTCAAACGGGGACTTTTGATTGCATAGAACAACAGAACACTGTTATGAGAGTAAAAACACTTATCCCTGTACTTCACTAGTGCTTGGATAACATCAAGGTAAAATGTTTTCTCGGTGTATCAGAGCCATGATCGGACTGCCTGCTTCTCGTCTTAAATGCTGGCCTTCCAGGAACTCCTCTAAATGCCCCAAACATGTGGAAATGGCTTGGATCGAGGTCAGGACCGTACAGGGCAAGTGGCAATAACTCCCAGACGATTTCCCGTACAGTGCAAGTGATGTTCCTGAATAATTGTGTGTACAGTTCCCACTGACGGATGCGTCTCTTCCACAAGTTATCCATCGATATTCATGGATCAGGGCTCGAGCTAACCCAGCCGGGAACACCATTCGTTGACGTTCTTTAAAACGTTTGAACCATTTAAATGTTTAAAGAGTCTCATCCCCGTACTGTGCTTGAAGTCCATCGTTCATACCAGAGACATTTCTTCACAAGTCCCGGTTTAACTTGAACACCCCTCGTAATTCTTAGCTCAGTCATGCAGCATGTGCTGAAATTCAATTGTACAATATACTGTGATCCTCCGCATGCAGAATGATGTTTATATTTTCAATTTTAAATATTTCAAAATTTGTCAGGGGTCTTTCTAGGTCATCACATACAGTAGTACGAGTTAATTGATTTAAAAAGGATCAAATCGCTGAAGCGGGTCAACACAGGACGTTTAAGAAATAAATCCATTCAACTGCAATACCAAGACAACATTACTGAAGATTTGAGGAATGAAGCACGCTCACAACACGTACCTGCAGGAGATGGAAGTATCCAGGAGTCAGTCGCCCGAGCCTGATAATCATGTCTGGTAGATTTTGTCAGAACCGAACCTGCAGACAAAAACAATTTATTAAAAATCCATAAAGGATTGAATCCATTGACCACATAACAACTGATGCATGTGAAAGTGTCAGATCATTTTAGCCATGAATAAAACAAGAACAGCATTTTTTTTTTTTTTTACCGGTCACTGAGTCTCTGTCTACGGATGTCGCCAAAAGCTTCTAAACTCTTGTGGATGGAAGCTTTATACAAACCACAGATTGAGAAAATGGACGCCTCTAGCCTTGGGCGAAAGTGTCAAACCAGACAAAATCTAACTAATCCTGAACTCATACCCGTGCAGAGAGGCAGATCCACGTGCCTACATGTCTCAGACTTCCAGGTGGCCATGGTTTGACCTCCAACTACAGCACTAATTAAAAGGGACGCAAGGCTTTTACATAAGCATATTTACACTGGATCTGAGCAGTGATGGAAGCACAGCAGGGGGAGAAATACAACATGCCGAGGCAAGGTTACGTCACCTAGACTACATGCACCATTTTCTAGGATTTACCAAGAAAGCGAGATGAACGGTTAAAAATCCAAGGAAGTTTAGCTGTAGAGGTTTGGAGCGAGTTGGTGGACAATAATAAGAAAGAAAAAAAAAAAAAAAAAAAGTGCATTCTGATTCAATCAGAAGGTGTTGTTGAATCTCAAAGCCCTTTAAAATATCTCTGAATATAGGAATAGTGTACAGGAGGTGCAGGGAAAGGTGAACATCTACTGTACATCTCTGGGACCTGACCAACCTGACAGCAGCAGCAGCAGCAACCCCCACTCTCGCCAAAACAGGAGGTAAAATGATCCAATGTGACGATATATGGTTTGAAAAGTTCCTCCAGGGTTAAAAAGAAAAAAAGCCTGAAAACCACTAAAAACCTTTGTGGTTAAAGAGGATAGCAATACTGTACATCGATTCGAAACTACGGCTTGAGGAACTGTGGAACCTCTATAGAGCTCAAACCCTTTATAAAGCCTCGGCTCCGCCAATCAGGAAACAGGGCAGTCTTGCTTTCTTGCTTTTTTTCCCCTCTCACTCTCTCAAACACACACACACACACACACACACACACACACACACATGAATACACAGCCAGCTGTCAGAATGCATCAGACTCTGTGGCAGACGCCACAGCACTACACAAGGGAAAGGAAATCCTCTGAACTTCTAGAACACACACGGTTTGCTTGCACACACACAAAAAAAAAAACGAATGCGCAACAAAGTGGAAAGAACAGCCAACAGCTAGCCGAGGCTAGCAACCTCCGTGCTGGAATCCTAAATCACATACACAATCCACGATGGCGGACCAGATGGACAATTTGAGCCGATTTACAATTATATAATCCTCCTCCGCTCCAATCACTGTGTGATTGCAAACAACGCTGCTAGTCAGCCACACAAAAGTTGCTATTATAAGAAAGGTTAGTTTTAAGGGCATCAGTGTGACAGAAACCAGTAATGTTACACAGATTTGCGAGTTTGGTTTCGGACACAAACGATCAACACTACACATGTACAATGTAGATGAACAATGTAGGCTATGTTGTCTATGCTAGTTGATAACTATGAGACGTGGCGACATAGCTTACAGCAGGTTATGGTCGCTGAACCGCTGGATGTCCAGGTGGTGCTCCGAAAATAA
>JAQQZT010000019.1:4396943-4420611 GCA_030068275.1 Clarias platycephalus | reverse complement strand
GTGTGAAGCTGCTTTGAGGCAATGACAATTGCTAAAAGCGCTATACAAATAAAATTGAATTGAATTGAATTGAATAACTTTTTCCTTCTCCCATAAAACAATTTATGCGGTATAGCGGCAAGCACCGCGGCCTGGCGCCTCCAGGATCAAGGGTGGACACACATCTGTTTAGTCCCAATCCTGTGAGTTCTCATGTGAGTCCACACATCGTGTGTGTGTGTGTGTGTGTGTGTGTGTGTGTGTGGAAATGCCACATTTCGTTTGAACGGTCCTTCCCGGTATTAATAACATGTTTGACATTTCTCAACCGTATTCCAGTAACTTCAGTAATCCAAGTTAGCTTTTTTCTTTACTTAATACATTTAGCATGTAGTTTCAATAATTTGACCTTATGTGACATTTGGCCAGGCAGTGTACATTTCAGGATACCATGTTATAGCCTTTAATACAAATTCTTCATTGTATTCTGGTTAAAATACTGGTTTGGCCATTTACAATATTAAAATTAAAGTTAATTAAAAGTTTAACTAAAGGCCATGAAGTAATTTACCAAGTTGTTTAATTGCTGACATGATGTTTAAGTTAAAAAGCAAAAATAATTAGTTAAGTACTGATGATGGTCTAGAACTCTAACCTCCAACACACCAAGGCTCCATGTTCAAGGAAAGTACCAAATTATAGTAACTAGTACATTTCTGTTTCTGTCATTTTGTCTGTGCTCATTCTAGACTGCTACAGAACAGTAAATTATACAACCGTCCAATAATCAGTTTCTAAAAGGTCTTGCACAGCTACCCCTCATGCCTGATGTGATGTACGAGCTCTCTAACAAGGTCATTGCTGCATAAGCCATGGTGTTTTTTTTTTGGCTCTGGCTACTACAACAGAAATGGCTTTTGTCTGACATTTTAGGCTGACTTGTTGATAATGAAGTTCTACATCAGAAATGCTATAAAAAAATAAAAAAAAAAATCAGGATTTTCCTAAATGTAATGAAGTTCTGCAAAATATCAATACAACCCCCTTCACATCTTCTTCAAACTTTTGAGTGGAGAAGAACCTCCGCCTCTCCTTCCTTCTTACAAGGTTTGTACCTCCCTCACTTCCCCCTCACATCGTCAAATGCATTATGGTCAACATGGCGGCTGTGAACGTATGTAAGCCAGGGTACTAACCGCAGCCGAAGACTTTGTCATTAAAAAAAAGAAAAGAAAAGAAAAAAAAAAAAAAACATAAACGGATAGGATGATTTGAATTTGTTACAAAAAGCTAGTACATCAGGGTATGTTGTCCCCGTCAACTCTGATTCAACTCAAATAAAAGAAGCAATGTGTGATAATTAATCTGCTAGAAATCTAACCAAATTAAGGTAATTCCAGTAAAACCGGCTAAGTTAATAAGTTGATAAAGTACCCCTAAAAAGTGCAAATAACATCACTTGGTATTAAAATGCTAATGACCTGAAACTTAGCTTTAACTAAGTTATGCAGCCTAATGCTAATAGTTTAACATACAAGTGTGTTATCTACATTCAAAGCAAGTCTGATTAGATTAGAATAATCAGCCTAAAGTCATCCTGGTCCAGGGGAAAATCCTTTTAGAGCAATAGGTTCTGGTTAGTGCAATGTCTAGCTAGTGACAAATAATGCTGTGACTTACAATTAAATTACACAAGTTTTCAACAACAACAACAACAACAACAATCTAGTACATTAAATTGAATCAGTGAATCAACTGCACAATTGTTGAAACTGAATTTCAGGATCCCTACTTAACCAAAAATTAAACATTTCAAAAAGTAACACTTGCTTAGCAGTTGATTATTTTGTTCATATTATGCTTTTGTAGTGTTTTTTTTTTTTTAAAGTATATACAACAGATAGGACAACGTTTTCCAATTACTACTCCTCAGGTTTCCAATAAATGTTCATGTAATAATAATAAATCAAAAGGCCTTATGCAATTTAGCATGTAGTTTCATCTGTAACATGAGATTTGTACAGTATGTTCACGGAAGGCATCACACTGTATAAACAATACACAGTGCATAACTAAGATCATATCTTAAGTTTCATAATTTTCTCATTTTAAATCTATTCATCTGAAATAGGTTTTGAAAATATTATAAACTACTAGGCAATACTGCTGCAGAAAAAAGAAACTTACCAACCAACTTACCAAGTTCAATTTAATTTGCTTTAACAAAATGCAATTAAAATAAATACTATTTTTAATATTAATATATTTATCAACTCATTTGCACTGCTTGCTATAGATGGCACTCGGAATTGTTGCACAACCGTGTAACCACTTCGTTCTTGAACCATGTCATCGTTACATGAAATGCCACCCCAACTGAGAAATTGACTTGTGGTATCCTTCTCATAGTCAAGTTCCCTTCATCTAACAGAGTAATGTCAAATTAACATGGCTGCTCGGAGCATCTGAAATAAACGAAGTAATGCTCCTTGGCTTTAAAGTTGTTATATACAAACAGTTTTATTCAACACGCAGAAATATCCGATTGTCCAATCTAAGACACAGACAATACCATTCACTTTGAGATTTATTAACATAATTCTGCAGAGTTGCGGGATGTTGTCAAGTTCAGTTACATTTAATAAATTCTTTTGCGTGGCAATCCATGTTATCACATGTTTGTACTTGAGGTGGTAAAATGTGGTGAAAAAAATTTGGATATCCATAAAACTATGATACTTAATTGAATCAGCGCCTGGGTATCGTAATATTGTATCATTTGATCCCTGGGGATTCCAATCACTCATATTTTACAAAAATTTTTGATTTGACAGTTCAAACTTGTACCAAACCAAATAATCATGAAAACCACCCACCACTGGTAGATCAATACCAGAATCTCAATCCTTCCTGTTGCTATTACTATTTACTGTACTTATGTATACTGTTTTTATTATTATTATTACTTTACTGTATATTTTTATTTTCTTGTTCCTTGGCTGCATTGAGCATGTTTGTGACAAAAGAATTTCCCTCGGGATAAATAAAGTTCCTCTTATCTTATCTTATCTTATCTAATGGTTCAATTCTAAGAATTGATTCTCATATTATAAATAAATAGATAGATAAATCCAAATTTTATTTGTCACATACACAGTCATACACGGTACAATATGTAGTGAAATGCTTATACGACCGCCTGTGACAATTAACAAGAAATAAGAGAGAAATAGAAAAGAAGCAAGAAATAAATAAATAGCTTAACTATAAGAAGTTAGACCAAAATATAAAATTTTTCAAAAATATCTAAGAAATATAAAACCTCTGTACAAGACTAAATAAATTTAAATGCAAATAAAATCATCATTCATTCATCATGGAATGAATGAAAAATGTCCAGAAGTGTGCAAATGAGCATCGTGTGTGCAAATGTTGCAATGTGTGTGCAAATGTGCTATGTCCATGATTAAGTATATAAATAAATAAGACAGGCACTATCTTGATATAGCGATGTATTCAAGTTAATTTCATTAATTTATTACAATTGCTGTTCAGGATAGGAACTACTTTTCCTTCCGTCTTCTCACTCCTCTCCCCACATCTCAGAGAAAGGATGTAGTCAGGCGCAGAGAGAAACAGATTCTGACAGTCACAAAATGAATAATTTTGAAAAGGCTGCTAATGTAAATGAACATTTGTTGGACATTCTTGAACCTGATTAAAGATCGGCAAGACTGATATTTTTCATATTGTTTTTCATACTGATGCCAAAAAGTTTGATGTGTGAGTTTATCTATTTTTAATATAGAAATCACAAAAGATTTGTTGTGGTGTTGTAGTGCAAATAAACTTTTCTAAATTAAGTATCGGGATCAGTATCGGTACCGGGTTATCAGTCTCGGTGTTACTTGGTCTCGGTTTGAGAAAATTAAGTACATTTCTTTTTTTTTCTTTTTTTTTAATCAGTGATATCACCCATCCCAAATAAATAAACAGTTGGAAATTGTAGAAGCAAAATTTTACATGTGCTTCTGTTAATTTTGGTTTAAGTTTTATTGTTTTAAGTGCTTTATTTTTTATGTGACCTATAAAAAAATACTCCTGAACAGCTGGGTTACCGCTCACACATTACTTTAAATCCCCCCCAAAAATAGTTTTGTGTTATAAATTTCTATTTATTATTATAATGTTTTGCCAATTAATTGACACATCTCCACTAAATATAATGCTTGCAATGTTTTGCCCATTTTGCATAAACAAAAAACTAATATATATATATATATAAAAATAACGATGCATTAAAATGGATATATTAAAAACCAGATTAACGTATACGCACGAGCACAAACGTTTTTCGAATTAAAAACAAATTTGTTGCAAGTCACTGCTTTGAAGTTTAAATGTAAACTACAATGTGTTCTAAAATAAAAGAATGAAAGATTAAAGGGGGGAAACACGCACGCTTCCACTGGGTTAGTGAGTCAGTAGCCTTATTTAAAGCACAAAAAAGTCGCAACCCCTGAGAATATTTCTTTTTAAATCGATACTCATACACGGCGTTTAAGTAACGTGTGCACGAATGAATGAGTATCAAACTAAAGCTGAGCGCTTTTAATATTAATGAGCTTTGGCCAAACCCCGCGACACAAATGTGAGATTATGTGGCTTACCTGAAAGTCCGGACCCTGGACCTGAGCGAGCAGACGTGTGAATACGTGCGTGTAGACGCGGAAAGTGTTCAGTCTGCTGGTTATAAAGGAACGCGCCATTACAGCCTATAGGGAGGGGGCGTGGCTACGGAGCACGCGCATACTAATGTAAACATTCCGGCTAATAATAGGGACAGAATGGGTGCCAATACTTCTGTCCCAAAGTTTAAATTTCGACTTGGTAACGTTAAGCGTTTATGTTAATAATTGAAATATATATATATATATATATATAGTTATAGAAAGATATACAATGTATATATTTGTAGCTGTAACTGTAATTAAACATTATACATTAATAGAAGGAAGAAATAAATAATAATTTATTATAAATTTATTATAAACTAAATCAAATTAAATTATTTGTTTCGAAAAATGTTGTTGTTGTTTTTTTTTCACTTTAATGTTTTACACTTTGGAAAGAGAGAAAGAATGTAGAAAGGAAGGAAAGACCGAAAAATAAGAAGACAGAGTGAAACTGTGTAGAGACAGAGAGAGGTGTGTGGGGGCGTGCAGACGTGTGTGTGTGTGTGTGTGTGTGTGTGCACGTGTAAAGGCTGAAAGCACGCGCTGTTCCGCCTCCTGATCATAAGGGAAAGCACATTACACGGTATCTGTGTACACACTTACAGAGCAGGGTAAAAAGGGTCAGGAGGGGTGCCATTACTTCTGGCCAAAAACTGTTTTAGCTTCAAGTTAGTAACTTGAGGCTTTTAAATATATGAATAATGAAACGAGTAGTTTTTTTTTTTAACATTGTAAATAAATAATGGTAATTAAAAAAAACTACAGAAAGAAAGGACAAAAAAGTGATGTTTTGCATATTGAAACGAAAGAAAGAAAGGAGGAAGGAAGAAAAGGAAAGAAAGAAAAGCACAATATTCTGCACTGTAAAGAAAGAAAGCAAAAATAATTTATTTATTGTGATGTATTTTGGAAAGAAAAGATGAATGAAAATAGTGAAAAGAACAGAGAGGAAAAGGGTAGAGATTTAAAAAAAAAAAAAGAAAGAAAAATAAAGAACATGCATTTAAGGTAATAATCTTTATTTTAATGGATAACAAAAGAAATTATATTGTTTAATGTGATGTGCAAGCAAGCAATCAAGCAAGAAAGAAAGAAGAAATGAAAGACATGAAAGAGACTATAAAGAAATTATCATTATTGTAATGAAATAAAGTAAACAATGCAAAGAAAATAGAAAAGAAAGGAAAGAAATAAAAAGTAAAGAAACAATGAGCATGTAAAGAAAAATTGTTTATTGTAATGAAAAAAAAAACTTTCCTTTATTGTGATGGTTTGCCTACTAGAAATGAAAGAAAGAAAGAAGGAAAGTCACCAGTAAATGTACTTCCCAGAGATGCCCAGTGGCTGGTCAGAGGCAATGCCTGAGGCAGGTTCTGGTCGTCTCTTCTGGAGGTGCAGTAGGTTTATGAAATGTTGCACTGGTCAGACTGCAATGATCAGCAATGTGGATTAGAGAGACAATGTGATCTACACCTGGCCGTCTAAACTAGGTTTAACGTAAATATTCATTAGGGCATGTTTGGTACCGATCTATTCTATATCTCGCGTTGAACAGTTCACACACAAAGACACACACACACACACCTCTACTGACCCTGGGACCACCTGGCCTACAAAGGAGACCTTTTCCTGCTTTCCAGTAGGTGTAATATACGTACATCATGTCTCTCCCATTTTGTAATCTTTTCATTACGCATTTCAAAGAGGCTCATGTGTTTTTAAGAAAAAAATCATACAGTTATGTATTATTCAATAGTGAGTGATGCATTTATCATCCAGTGTCCCAGGTCCACTGACTCTGCATTTTATTTTTGCCTTTATTTTCTGTACTTTTTGTATATTTGTCTTAGGTACATTAAAGCCAGTTGTTATTTTCAGTCATCAGAAGATTATTCTTTGGAATCAGTTACGTTAACTTGTTAATCTTAAACTGTTAATCTTTGGCTTCACCTATTTCCATCCAGGCTTCTTACGAGAGAAGAGGACGAAGACAATACCATTTGATATTTTAGTCCAATGAACAGGTTTGATCCTCATTGTCAGTGTTAATTTCATATTTCAGGGCCTTTGTAATATCTTTCAAATTGAAAGCAATTCTCAGACACTTTAGCATAAGAAAGCAGAACACAACTGTGCATCATCAGTTCATTTTGAATGTGTGTTTCATTCTGATCAGGTGGATCTGTGGTGGATCTTGAGAACAATGAGGCTGGACACCATGGAAGAGACGCCAGACCGATGCAGTGTGAATTGTACGCACTACTGTAAAAGATACAATGCTCGTCATTATCAAAATTATCCATACCATTTGGGAATTGAACCATTTTCCCATATTCAGAATAAAAATTTCTTTTTAAGCTTAGATGTGAAATGAAGACCTTTTTACCGGTTATTTATTTTAAATAATACCATCTGCTAGTTGAGTGAACGGAAAATGGATGTCTAAAGTTCTTCATGTGCGAATTTCATTTCCATTTGACTTTCCACTTGTACCGTAAGGCGGAGAAGCTCGATAGCGAAACCCTAATCACACACCCCACTCATTATGTAATGCATTTTCATTCTGTAAGTAATTACACAACCAGAGCCTGTGAGGCATCCTTTGGGTGCTGTGGGGATTCTGTGGTTGGACTTGTTTGTCCAGGATATCCCCATGGTTTCTCAATTAGATTAGGATCTGGGGAATTTGGAGGACATGTTTCTGGTGGCCAGCTTTGACAATTATTGCATTGTCTTTTCTGTGGAATCGTACTGGATGGGCTTGATATGGTTTCCACGGGCATGGGTGAGCCTTGGGTGCCCATGATCCTGCCACGTGTTTCCTCTTGCATAATTGGTGCTCAATGTTGTTCAGGGTTTTTTTTTTTTCTTTAAAAGAAAGAATCGAATTCCAGCACAATGGCCATACAGGTTTGGAAGCCTAACAACGGCTCTCTGGCAGTTCTGGGATTACGAGTACAAAACCTTAAAAGCTGAGCAACAACCAAGACTCGTACCTCATTTCATCATTTAAAATGAAACAGTTTTAATTCAGATTTTGGTTCAATTTAACCAAAAGAGACCCAGTTGCACCATTGCAACAAAAATGTAGGGGTAGGGGTAGCTTAGTGGTTAAGGTGTTGGACAACAGTTTGGAAGTCCCTAGGTTCAGGCCCTTGTTCAAGGTCCTTAACTCTTAACTGCTCAAATGTATAATGAGATTAAAATGTAAATCACTCTGGATTTTGCCAAATGCCGTAAATGTAATGTCATTGCTTTACAACATCAGAAGGTCTCGTCCACACACCTCAACAACTCATGTGCTTGTTCCCTCTCCTAGCAGGACTGCTTGTAAACGCCACTGGATCTTACACAAATTGTTTTCAACCTTCATACTGTAAGTTCTCCCAAACCAACCTGTTGCTGTGCTCCCTCTACTGGATCAAAATTTAAAACACTGAAGCTTGGAAACAAACCATTATCCAGCTTTCTTAAGGCACTTATCAAAACCCACTCCGCACATCACTCCCTGTGATCCTCTAGCAGTGTCCGACTCATCCCACCATCGCTTAGTGTACATGGATGGCGTGCATCAGGATTTTTCTCTGTTCTGGCTCCTGCGTGGTGGACTGAACGTCTTTTAGATGTCTGAACAGTAATTGGTAACTGGCCATCTTCAAAAGACTGACCTCTTGCTAAAATATTAAATTAGTGCGTTAAGATAAAACTGTGTTTTTTCTGTGCTTTTCTTACGATATCACGGTACCACCCAACAGTTTTTAGACTGATGGTATTCTTAGTTCTTAGTCTAGAAGTAGATGTATTTTTTGATAGAGCCTTGAATGTAAATGGAAAATTGATTGAGTTGATTGTGAGGATTCCTTGAGCCTCAACCAGCTTGAACTCTACAAAACTTTTACGCAAGATTCCCAACATCTGCTTCAACAATGAATGTAAACACAATAGATGAAATCAATTGAATTAAATGAATGTGAACATTGCTAACTCCAAAGAAGTGATTGCATACAGTATATAAAGTACACAGTGGTCCAGGATACAAAATTTTTGAGCCTGGAATGTTTTGTTGCCAATTGGCTTTTTATGATAAATCTTTTTAAGAGTCTTTGCATCTATTAGGGATTTCTTTAAAATGTTTTTTTGGCAAATTGTTTAATACAGTATTTAATGTCATTCTGTCCTCTAGTGGTGCGATTCCATAATGCATCAAAAAACTAAAGGCCTTTTTTCCTTTGCTTGCTCTAACACTGTAGCTTTAAAAATTAATAGAATAATGTGTATTACATTAAAAAAAAAAAGTTCCCATAATGCAAGTAAGAAGTGGTAGAGAAATATTTAAAAGAAAAAAAAAATTAATGAATGAACGACTTAACCTTCAAGTGTAAAAAATATTTATTTTAGGATTAAACTCTGATTTGACTTCCATCCATCGGTTGTATACAGTATAATGCTTATCATGCGTAGGGCATGAGGGGTCTGGAGTCTAATTCAGTGAACTCTGGGAGCACATGGACATCGCAGGACCCAACCACACACACTCACATCACATCACATCCAATCATCCATTACGGGCAATTTAGGAACACCAATCAGCCTACACTTTCATACCTTTGAAACTGAGAGAGGAAACCCAAGTACCCAGAGGAAACCCAGAATGTGCAAACTCAGACACACAGACC
Organism: Clarias platycephalus; assembly: GCA_030068275.1. Classification (NCBI taxonomy): domain Eukaryota; kingdom Metazoa; phylum Chordata; class Actinopteri; order Siluriformes; family Clariidae; genus Clarias; species Clarias platycephalus. The sequence continues at coordinate 4,411,220 of JAQQZT010000019.1, read as the reverse complement.
AGAGGTTAGGTTCAAGCCACCAACCCCTGGAGGCACGTATTGTAGCAACAGTGCTAACCACGAATTTACCATGCTGCCCTGAATTGAATTTTTTTGGTTTAAACTGTAATTCATTGACAAGATTGAATATTGAATTGTTATTATGATTGAATAACAGCTATATTAAATTATTCTCGATTATGAGCAGTATAACATGGTTTACAATATATAATAATATAGGTATACAATTAATGGTGCCAGTGAAACCTTCATGTGTGCTTTTTAGGAAATGTTATAAGAACTAGATTATCCATAAACAAATATTGTGATGAACATGACATAGTATTCCAGCCTTCATTTCTTACTGTATTTTTAATCACATTTGGTTATTAAATTTTTTGTGCTTTCAACAATGGGCATTTTTTTTGCAAAAAATCTAGGATATAAATTAGAAAAATGTAAAGAAAAAAATATAAATTAAATCAGTACTGTAGTATATTAGTGTGACCCATATGAGCAAGCCAAGGGCGACAGTGACAAGAAAAGTGACACAACTTCCTGAGATGACACTAGGAAGAGCCTTGAGAAGAACAGATTCATATTTGGGTGATATGAGACAGTGTGCTCATAAATCAATCCCTAGCATATCCATGTAATATAAGGTTAAAAGTTCAATATAACAGAAAATGTGCTTGAGATGATATAAAGTCCACTTTACAAAATTGCTCGTTGCAGTTTCAGTACTAAATTATTGAGCAATTGCAGTCACAAGCCATTATGGAAAATCCACCTGCATCAGCTCACCCTTTTAAACAATTACATCAATATAATACACTGACCTACAAGTTTATCAGGTTTGTTGTGATTTAACCCAATCTTGTGCTCTAGACAATGTCTTCAACCTTAATTTACTCTTCAACAATGGAGAAGGTACACCATAGATATAGACAAAAGCCATTGCTTCATTGTAAGCAGTTCACTATCTGTCCTTTCCTGTTAATATATAGTGGTGTTTAACCTAGGCTATACTCACTAATCATAAGTTATCTTTACCATTGTACGTCTTTTTAAAGGCTTTGAAATTATCATATTAAAATCCTTACAATACTTATGTGAGAAGAAATGCAACGTGTGCACATTTATTTTTCTGAAATCTTTATTTTAATCAAAACCATTTAGAACAAGTGATTATAGGAGTCACAAATCATCTTTCCAATTTTGGTGTATATAACTTAGAAAAAAAAACAACATGTTTAACAGTTTGGAGACTTCATATTATGAATTCATCCATGGTTGACTTTCCGTTCAAAATTTAGCCGTCATTTTGTCTTAAATGCGTTAATAAGAACAGGATGCAAGAATTACAATACAGTATTTCTGTAAGCACACGAAAACAGTTTAAAACACACTATAGCTGCCTTATGAGAATGTTTGGTGTCTAAAATATAATTAAAAAGACCCAGAAACTGTTCAGGATATTAAAAACCAATTAAGCGAGGGCAAAACATTTTAGCTAGGGTGTGGGCGGCTTTATTAAAAATGGACATGAAGGCAAACAACAAACTATAAACGATATTCTTAATATAAAACTTGGTAAAAAATAGTTATTTCAAACTGTACAGTCACCAAGTACACAGAAGCATTAAACAATTGCTTGGCTTTTCATTTGGCGTCTGCTGCGGCTTCAGCCTTTTGCGCCTAAAAAGAAGAGAAAGGGAAAGGAATTATCACGGGCACAGCTGTTTAAAAAACACACAACAAAAAAACAACTCAATGTACACTTAAAACTACACAGGAAACTCTGAGATCTGGCTGAAGCTTTTACGTGAACAAAGCCCACAGTCTGCTGTGTTAGCAAAACTTAATTTGCATGTCAAATGATTACTAGTGACGTTACCATCTTTGGCATATTGGAAAGTCGATTTAAAATAAAGGCACTCTCAATCTACAATATACATCTGAAGTACAGAGTAATGTTGTGTTAAAGAAATAAAGTGTGTTTAACTCACCTGCTCTGCCTTGGCGTCGCCATTCTCAGCAGGATTTGCGCCCTTCTTTCCTTTGGCTGCTTTCTGTTATTTCAGTTCATATACATTATTATTATTACAAATTTAATTGATGCCATTTAATCTTTATGAAATTAATTTAATATTTGTACTGTATAATACTATGTGTAAAAAGATGTATGAGTCTATGTGTCTACTCCTTGTTTTCTTTTATTCTCCCTCAGAAGTTTTTTTGTGAGGGCTATACACAAACGAGGTTTGTCATTATAAGGTCGTACCTTGGGGACAGCTTTCTTAGGCTTGGGGGCTGGCTTGGGAGGAGCCGGTTTCTACAAATAACGAGGAGCAACAAATGAACTAACACAAATATCAGACAAAGTAAAGAAAATAAAAGTAAAGAAAATAATCATATTTTCGGGGAATAAATAATGATTAAAAATGGTAAATAAATCAAACAAGGTGACATACGGCAGAGAGTCTTGCAGAGCGCCTGGTTGGCTGCAAAAGAAAGAAAGAAAAAGAAAGACATGTTACAATCGTTAATTACTTTGTAATAATTACTTAGATTGTGTTTGAAAACTTATTGATATAGTTTGCTTTCTTAGGATGAAATGTAATATGCTTAAAAATACATAAATGCCTATTAACAGCCTTGATATTTTTATTAAATAAAAATAATTATTAGCGTTATTATGAGTCAAGTATGAGAACCTTTTCCGATTTTACTTCCAGATTTCTGCATGTATTATAGTTATTGAATAATACAATATACATATGTACAGAATCAGAAAAGTGCATAAAAAAGATTAAATTGAAAAATAAATAAAATAAAATAAAACAGGGAACAATTATTTTAGATAATGTATAAAAATATTTTGCAAGACACCGACCTCTTCCTTGGCTTTGGCAGCCTTTTCTCCATCAGCCTGCAAAATCAACCAGAAGAAAAGAACAACTGTAATTTGCATGTCTGCACATTTTAAAACCACAAAGAAAAAACTAAGTAAGTTAAGAGTATTACTTAAAAAAACATATACATATAAACACACAACACGGTATATAATCTCAAAACAGTTTCATTTTGTTCGAGCTATTCCTCCATTTTGTCTCGTTTTCCCCCCATTTTTTTCTTCACTTCTGAACACTCAGCTTTCCCGCGCTTATTCAAATTCAAATCTGAAGGAGGGAGGGCGCGCGACGCTTCCTTTTCAAACGAGCCCTGCCTGTGTGCGCGCGCCTAATAAAACTTAGCACACTCTAACAGACAAAAAAAAAAAAAAAAAGAAGTCTTCCGCGTGACGTTTAACATTTAAATCTGTACATCTATAACGGTCGTAATTTGGCGGGAAAAATGTGTTTCTCTCATTATTCTGTACAGATAAACCAATGTATTTATATAATAATTATTTAAAACATATTTTTACTTTTTTTTTTTTTTTTTTTTTAACAAATCAGGGATTAGCTTGTTTTTTGTCCCCTCTTGACAGGTGTGGTATAATTCGAAATTTCAAGGGCACATCTATAGATTTTTTTTAATGGCTTTTTTTTTTTTAAATAATCCTTAAAGTTGCACCAAAACCAACCACCTTATATTTTTGTAACATTTGTTAGCTTAAAAGAAAAATAATTAAATATATACATATAAATATTCTCCCAAAACAAACAAACAAAAAAATAATAAATAAAGCACCTCAAAACTTTAAATGTTTATTCTAAATAATTAATTTGAATATTTGCATGCAAAAAAATATATTTTTTTATCTTATAAATACTGTCTCAGTTGAATAACCTGACACTCCTTTCTTGGAAACACCACAAAGCATTTCTTCCAACGCCATAACAAATACCTTACACTTTTAAACATTATTTTATTACCACTACACTATGATAGTTTTGCTTCTAATAATTTTGCATTTTAAAATAATTTCAAGCACACAAAAAACGACATAATGAAGCTGTTTTAATGTTTTTTCCCCTTCATGTTTCCCCTCGCACACACTCGCTCGCGCGCACACACGGTTGAAGGCAGCAGTGACAGCTTTGTCTCTAAAGCATTTTATAGCTAACAGCTAAATGCACCTTAGCACCAAATGGTCCTAAAATATATACATATATATATTTTTTTTCATTTTAATGCCGTGGTAAATGAAAATGTCTTACCTTTCTTTTAGGCATCCTGGCTTTTAAAATGGCAGAGGAGGAAAAAAATCAGAAAAAAATTCTGCTTGTGTGTGTCTGAGAGTGTGTGTGGAGGTAAGCGCTCGGGACACCGTGACGTTCTCCTTACAGTGCGCTAAATACAATAACGGCTGTGTATGTTTATTTAGTTTTTTATATTGAAATATTAAGATAAGAAACCGGTTTAAACCAGATTTTACATTTCGAACTCAGCCATTGGATGCGCGCGCGGTCACGTGCTCGGGGTTGTGCTTAGGTTTTAAAGAGACATGCGCAAAGAAAAAATCTAAAGGCAGGAAGGATGGTTTATAAACGGGAGGGGCGCTGTGTCTGTCTGTCTGCTTTGTCACCGGGCAAAAGTATTTGGACGCCATACCATATCATATCCGTTTTTTCTTTCTTTTTTGAACACCCCATTCCAGATTTAGTACCTCTTTCCTGTTACTCCTTTGACTTGAAAGCTTTCCACTCGATTTTTGAGCGTAGCTGTGGGTATTTGTAATCATTCAGCCTGAATTAGATCAGACACTGACAAGGGGGTCTAGTTCCACTCATCCACTCATCATCTATACTGCTTTATCCTGTATTCAGGGTCGGACTGTGGGAATCGAGCCTGGCCGGGAATCGAAACCCAGACCCTGGAGGTGCAAGGCGACATTGCTAACCACTACACCACCTTGCCGTCGGGTTTCAATTCCAGTTCATCCCAAATGTATATTTGATGCGGTTGAGGTTCCAACCCAACCATGTACCACATGATGTCTTCATAGATTTCTTACTTTGTGTGGAGGAGGGCAGTTCTCTCGGTTCAAGAGAGTTTGTATGCCTACACAATTTTTTGGGAATTTTTGATCTGTCCATGGCGTGACACTGTGTCCCGGTGGCTTAGTGGTTAGCGATGTCGCCTTGCACTTCCAGGGTTGGGTTCGATTCCCGACTCAGGTGTGTGTGCATGGAGTTTGCATGTTCCCTGTGCTTGGTGGGTTTCCTCCGGGTACCTCCCACAGTCCAAAGACATGCAGATTAGGCATTCCCAAATTGCAAGTAGTGTGAAAGGAGAGCGTAAGTGTATGTATGTGTGTGCCCTGCGATGGCCTGGCAACCCCCAGTGCCCTAAGTGTCCTGGGATAAGCTCCAGGGCCCCACGACCCTGAATTAGGGAAAAGCAGTATAGATGAGGAGTTAGCGAGTGGGCTGTCCACGTGCCATCCGGCACATCGTGTTAAAGCCTGATTGGTCTTTCAAGATTGTTCATAGTGTTTGATTATGTGTGCACTTGAGCCCTATTAGTTGGGTCCCCCATATTCTATGGAATAGGCTCCCTGCAACCGTCTAAAGAACAAGCTGTATGGAAAATACTGCAGATTAATGAACTATGTAGGTACAGTTTAGTGAAAAAACACATATATGGGTGTAGGTCATGAGATGACATGAAATCTAATATTGCATAGCTTTCGTCACATTAAATTAAATAACTTTGTGGTACTCAAGCTGATCAAACAGAAAAATAATCCACTTTAGGTATGTTATTGCTGCACAACACCACCTCGGCATAAATAATTTTCTCATAAAAGCACGCTCCCAAGTGTTTTTATTACTTGTAAAGTTTAAAAACCGATGTTCTTTAAGTTACTATTCCTTTCCTACTATCTGTTCCTGAAAGTTATATACTATTCAACCTCAATAAGTCACTTTAAGCTTTCCCAAAGCTTGAGCCAAAGTTGAGGTCAAACATCGCCTCTGTAACAACACGAGAATGGTTTGATACTGTATGTATGGCATTGACACAATGCATACGCCATGACTTCTTGCCATCAAATCTCAAACCGATCGACCGCCACCAATTGGATTTTTTTGAACAATATGTTAGAAAGAACTCTATACCACCTTTAATTTAGTTAGAATGGTTAAAGATCCAGAGAATGTATACTGATGCACACTGAAGCTGTTGTGTAGGCTCGTGGGTCACGTATGTACGGCATTGAGCACAACCCTGATGCAAATGTGAAGACAGATGTATCCACGAGGACCCAAAACTTTCCCTTCTTGTATTGACTCCGTTTGCATACATCGTGGAGAAAAAAAAAAAACTTGGGCATGGTAAAGATTTTTCCATTTGCTTTATAATCATTGTAGACTTTATTGCTAGTCCTGTTGTAAGCATACTTGATTGAAAAAAAATGTTCTATATCTATCTGAGTGGCTTTTAAATTCCAAAATATTCCACGTTGTTTCAAAAACTATTATAAGTAAATAAATACAATAAAAAAAGCATCAATTTTAACTTTTAAAATAATTTATTTAGTAAGAAATTTGCTTTAAATACACATGTGGTCACAGTAACCTCAATCAGTCTCGTCGTCAGCCCTTTGAGGAAGTGGCAGGACTGGTTTGCTTAGGAAATCACTAAGCAAAAGTTCCACTGATGGTGTAACCATGGTGTCCAGTGAAGGTGGTCAGTAGCTGTGTCTCAAATCGCAAAAAAAAGAAAAAGAAAAGTAAAAGTAAAAAAAAAAGCATATACCCTACCACTCAAAAAGTGTGGGATCACCTTCTAACTCCATGGCTGTTCCTGATTATATTTATTGTAACGAAATACTGAAAGCGTCCAAAATATGCAATAATTTCCATCGAACAGTTGATATTGAGATGCACTGATGTGCTGTTGTTTAATTGGTGATTTCTGAGCCTGGTGACTCTAAATGAACTTCTCCTCTGCAGCAGAGATAAGATTTGGTCTTGCTTTCCTTAGATGGCCTTCATGAGAGCCAGTTTCATCATGGTGCTTGACTGGTTTTGCAAATTCACATCACAATACTGTTCCTGCAAGGACTATTCCAGAAAGGCTGACCTCCGTGTCTTAAAATAACAACTGAGTGTTGTCGTCGTCGTTGTTACATAAATACCTAATTCCATATGTGATATTTCATAGCTTTGAAATCACCAGCATTGTTGTAGGATATAGAAAATAAAATCAAGTGATCCCAAACTTTTGAGCGGTAGTGTATACATTTATCAGGAACCTAAAGGATTAGGTTTTAGATGTCACACATATTAAGTAGCTTTAAGGTGCATTCTGTTTAAATGTTTTCACATTAACCTTGGATCAAAATGTTCATTTTAGTGTTTAAATGTGTTTCTAGATCTGTAATAACCAGTGACATTTGTACACTTCTTGGCTTACGCTGCTCTGATTAACAGTTTACTGTAGGTATGCAATCTCTCCCAACCTTAGCCGATCTAACTCTCTTGGACTTCTGACCATGTGCCTCAAACATATTGAAATGAAGCTGTACCATAACCAGAGCCACCATTGGTGAGCATATTGTGACCTTCAAGAAGTCCTTCAGCTTTTACTGTAGAGTGCCAAAGCTGAGTGGCAAAGAAAACTGATGCACGCTACAAATACACAACATTATACAATACATTTTTTTAACTACATTTTGGTCATTTTCCTTAGCTCGAAGAATATGCATGGTTATGATAATTTAATAAAAATTGCACTATGCAATTTGAGACACAACTAAAGGATGAAATTTTAGAGCTCCGTACATACTATGCCTCCAAGATGCTGAAATATTTTTGTGTATCTAGTGTTGACACCCATCACTTAGACAAATATAAATAGCTCACTTCCCCATAAAACGGGGTGCACCATCTCCATCACCGAAAATACATACCAATTATTAAAAATAAAATCTTTTCATGCTCATAGATTTGGGATCACATCCACAGGCAGCCATGTTGCATCCAGCACCACAGACCTAGACACAACTCAGTCAGATGTGTCGGAAGCAGTTAAAGCGCACTAGCACCGGATCATTTGTAATAGACCGATGTTTAAGCAACAGCAGTCGGGCTGCTCATATGCTCAAAGTAAGTGTCTCTCTTGTTCTGTAGGGCGCCGAGGAAGCGACTGACTCTCTCCTCTCGGCTGGCCGTGTAGCTCAGCAGTGCTGCGTGACGGGAGCGGGCATCCACAGGCTTCCCGTTTCCACCCTGCTGAAGAAGTTCGGCTACACACGAGCAATCCGACTCCAGCTGCTGTGCCGCTTCGGCTTCCGTGTGCAGCTCCCGTGCTTTCTATAACATAATATAATATATACATCATATAACATGTATATGATACCATAACATATCATACATGTAATGGAAGAGCTCACTCAAAATCTTTTATAAGATTATAAGATGTTGGTCTATTGGCTGCTCCTGTCAAGGCGTCGCCCCAACGGACCAACCAATCCATGCCCATTATGGCAAGGTTTTAAACCGGATGACCTTTCCCAACACTCATGTTTTATCCTGGCTTTTTAGGGACCAGCACTGCATTCAATGGTTGGGATTTGAACCCGGGACTTCCGCATAGCCGGAGTGAAACCTACCACTGAGCCCCCAATGCCCAAAACCTTTCATAAATACATGCCTACATTTTTATAAACAATATTTACTTCACGCCATCCTTACAGCACTCAACTTCACTTTTCAATTTACAAATAATCCATATTTATAAACCCTAAATTCCAAACTGAACATCTTTATCATTTGCAAAATTTCCAACTGGATGTTCTTCACATATACAATACTGTGCAAAAGTACTGTATTATCTTTGCTATATTTTCTGTTATACACTGTACGTTTATCATTTCTGCATTATTATCTACAAAACCATTCACTTTTCCAAACATACCTAATAACATAATAAGAATATTTGTATGTCTGATATTACATTTTACATGACAGACCAGGTTTCTGATGGAAACCAGAAAAACCTAATGTAGGCTCCTGGGTTTTGCACAAAGTTACCAGAAGAACTCTGGCATTTTTCCAGCACACTCAGTAAAATCTAACATCATTTTTATCTATAAAACTGTATCAACCACTACTAATTATTATTTTCAAGAAAAAGCGTTTTCACATCAAATATTGACTATGTTCATTTCATTACTCTTTACTGATCTTTCAAGATGTTTACTTAATATAGAATGTTTTCAAAGGCATATTTTTTATTATTTAATTTTTTTGTACGTTCCCAAGATACTGTTAGGTTTTACTGAGTGTGCTAGAAGAATGTGAGTTCTTTAGTGATGGGTCGTTCATGAACGATTCGAGTCTTTAGCGTGAAGAACGAGCAGTTTTAGAGTGATTCGTTCATTTTCTACTGGGTGCGCATGCGCAAAGCATCGCAAAACCTCCGTAGGTTATGTACAGGAAACACAAATGAAAAATGAGACTTTTCTAATCTTCCAGTCCGAATCGTTTGTTCTTTTGCCACGTGACTCCCATAGACACTATGCAGTGCAGTACACAGGAAACATAACCGAGTCTCCTAGACCGAGTTGTTTGTTCTTTTGTCATATGCAATAGATTCAAAAGAACGAACGACTCAGACTAGAAGACTCATGAGAAGAATCGCTCAATTCTGTTTACTGTGTAGCGCACTGCACAGCGTCTATGAGAGTCACGTGACAAAAGAACAAACGATTCGGACCGGAAGATATGAGAGGTGAGCTGCTCATTCTGTTTATCATAATATGTCTTTAGCTACATTATAATATTTTCATTACTGTGGTACAATATTTAAAGAACGGAGTCACTAAAATTATCCAAATTTCCCAACACTAGAGCTCTTCTGGTAACTTTGTCACACTTGCTGCTTTCTAAGTTTTTTTTGTGTTTCTATCTAAAAACCAGTCTGTCTTGTAATATATGCTGCTTTCTTCACAGGCATGCAGATATCCTTCTTATTTATTTATTTAATTTTTAAGCTATATTTGGAAGTAGTGAATGGTTTTATAATAATGCAGATATGATAAACATACAATATATAACAAAATTAGATAATTTATTTTAATTAGATAAATAAAGATAATATGGTGCCTAGGACTTGTGCACAGTACGTACTGTATTTTATTGATCAGTTAATGCCCATGATATTAACAGATGAGGCAACACTGATGCCCAAAAAATCAAAAATCATCAGTTGGTGAGTGAGTTGGCAAAAGTTTGTATACAAGGAACTAATATGAGAAACTTCACTTCCTGTGTCCTTTTACTACAGGGTCAATTTTAATCATGCTTGATCTGACAAAAATCATAAACGCTACAACTAAATCGTAAATATTGGCGCCTATCATATTGTGCTTTCGTTCTTTAACGTGTTTATAAAGTGAAACAGATGCTCGCCCTTTGGGTGTTTCTCAACTTCGCGAGTTTCCTGCGGGATGTTACAGGATGATGTGTTACCTGGATAGAGCGATAATTCAGCTGGTACTGTAGGACCGCCTCGCAGAGGTTCCAAAACGAGTATTCTGGCCAGAGGACGGACTGAAACACTATGCAAGAGTGGGATGTCTGTCAGGAAAGGAAAAAAACAAAACAGAATAACACAATTATAATAAATAACAAGCTATTATAATAAATGACAAGCTATAATAATAGTAGATCCATAGATGCATGTCGGCTACATCAGTATGACTTAAGTGTCAAAGAACTGATTTCGCAAAACACAGGACACGTCTGCTTATATACTATGTGGCCAAAAGTATCAAGAGTTTTTTTTTTTTTGCCACAAAATTGTACAGATACAATTCTACAGAATGTCTGTGTATGTTTGCGCATTAAGATTTCAGTTTACAAGAACTAAGAGTCTCAAAGTCTCTCAAAGACTTTCAGCACTACAATACCCCCATGGACAAAATGAGGTCCATGAAGACCTGTTCTTGGGCTTAGAGCCCTAAAACTTTGAGATCAAACTTGAACTGGAGTCTCCTTAGGCGACATCAGTGTCTGAACTCACTAATGATCTTGTGGCTGAATGAACATAAACCGTAATAGCCATATTCCAATATCTAGTTGGAATATGAATAGAGGAAAAACACTACCTCGATCTGAAATAAGCTATTCATTGTGATGGTCAGGTGTCCACAAATTATTGACCGCACTTTGTAAGAAATAACAGGGCAAAACATATGTGCCATTCTTTCTTTATGAAATAATACTCACTCATCAATCATGTTATCGATCTGCTGTTGTATAAAAGCAATAAAACACTTTATGTGTGTACGCAGTGTTGCTGGAAACCAACATGTGGTTCATTATTTTCCTAGAACGGAACACCGCTAAGTGTTTTATTATTTATTTGTCATCGAACAATCGATGAACCACATGGCAGCTGGAATTGTGAAAGAACACAATAAAGACAGAGGTGGGAGGGGGGTGAAGTCCCACCGTCCCATTGCTCATTGGCAGTCGCCACATCGCTTTGCTTCTCATTTGCAAGTTAAATCGAGTACAACTTTAGTGAGTCTCCTCGGCTGCCCACTTCACTTCACTTCACCAACGGTCGCTCTTACTCACTGACAATAATAACCATCGGGTTGGGATACCTTACCTGTGTGGACCATGATCGCAATCTAAGAGAAAATTTTTACATTTTAACCAAAGTAATCTGCTCATTAGAACTGGAGGATGCACTCGATCTGTTTTATTTTATTTGAGTGCTTTATCTCTGATTAAAGCCACAAGGGATGTAAATCTGGTCTAGGGATGTAAAAGAACCTTGCTAGAAGTAGAGAAACTGGATGTAAAGTGGGAGGGGCTAATGTTGAATAAGAGTTTTGGATCGTAAGGATGATCGGTTTGGATACTACGGGCTTCCGTACCTGCCAGAGCAGGAAGTCGCTGAGGCGCACCTCTCCAGAAGTACGGATCAGGATGTCAGGGTTGGGAGAGCTGCTGGTGTACAGGCACTGACTCAACAATGCTTCGGACACGTCACTGAGAAGAGGGAAAAAACATGACAGTGAAATGAATAGGAAGTGAATTTAGTGTAGACATAAACACACAGTGGAAATGAAATCTGTAGCCACAGGCATTTATCCTTATGTGTGAAATTTTATATGTACAGTGGAGGCCAAAAGTATTGAGACCGGTGAAATTCAAGGTTTTAATGCTATTCTATTATACAAATTAAGACTTTAGGATAAAGTCCTTTATTCTTCAAATCCCGATGGATCCAGCTCGGCATAAAGTCATAAAAGACGTCTGCAGTACTTCAGTGTCACTCGCTCAATCCATGCCTGCTTGATTGCTTTCTGAAAATCATGTACAGTGATGGTTTCTTGACTGCTTCTGCCTTGTTCACCTTTGTCAAACAGTTTTCAATTGGGTTTAAGTTCGGAGATGACCCACGCCATTGCCTTAGAAAATCACTTTTTTCTTTTTTTTATCTTATTGAAAAATGGTTACTCCATGGGTATATAGTCAAGCCCGAAAATTATTAATCCCCCTGGCAAATTCTTCTTCTTACCTCTCTCAGACTTCTGGTCTTCAGTTTTATAGTCAGATGAAACAAAAATTTAATTGTTTGGCCACAATGATGTAGCTTTCATTAGGCGTTAAAAAAAAAGGAGAAGTCTTCAATCCTAAGAACACTATCTCCACTGTGTTCCCACTGTGGTGGGAACCTCATGTTTTTGGGGTGTTTCTTGGGGTGTTTTAATCACAGTAAACGGCACCATGAAAAAGGAGCAATACATCAACACTCTCAACAACACCATCAGGCAGTCTGCACAGAAACTTTGCCTTGGCCACCAATGGACATTTCAGCACGACAACGGCCCAAAACACACAGCAAAAGTGGTGAAGAAATAGTTAGCAGACAAAAACATTAACGTTTTGCGGTGGCCCAGGCCGAGTCCTGACTTAACTCCAATTGAGAATCTGTGGAGGGAGATAAAGATCTGGGTGATGGCAAGGAGACCCGCCAACCTGAAAGAGTTGGAGCTCAGTGGAGACATGCAAAAAGCTGGTCAGCTATTATAGGAAGTGTTTATTTGCTTTAATAGCCAGTAAATCCTTTTCTATTGATTATTGAGAAGAGTATGAATCATTTTGGACATGTCACTTTTTGTTCAAATGTAAATAAAAGATGAGAAATCACTTTTTCCACAATGATGCCTCTTGTACATCGTCTTATTATTTTCTGAGAGACGTCTGTGTCGTTTCTAATCAAGAAAAAAAACTTGCTGGTTGAATAAAAGTAACTTTAAATCAGAATTTGCCTGGGGTATGAATCATTTCGTGCTTGACTGTATACGTTTTTTAGATTCAGGATCGCTTTGAAACTAACAACAGAAGATTAGTTAGAACCAGACCTAACACCACTTGACTTTCTTTAGACTCATCTGAAGTCCAAGGAACATTTAACACCAGTTCTGACACATTCAACCTTCTTGTATTACTCAGTGTGTATCTTCAGAATCTATGGATCATGAAGTCAGAGGCTGTTTCTTGGAGCATTCGACTTTTAAATAATGTTTGGCTTATGGCTCCAGGCTTTTGGGCCACCCTGTATATAACTTTTCCACTTTAATACTCATTTTATTATGATATACAAGGGGCGAATAAGTCACACTGGGACTTTTGATTGTGCAGACCAACAGAACAACTAACAGAAGTTGGCGACAAGTCTTGTAGATTTCCGAAGAGCAGATGTTCCCCTCACTGAACGATCACATGAATGACCACCTCGGCTGGGATCGTCGTTCACGGATGTACGGCCTTCTTTAAACAGTTTACACCATTTAAATGTTTTACTGTGGCTAAGGGTTTCATCACCGTACTGTGCTTGAAGTCTTCTGTAAATGTCAATCTGTTTTACGCCTTCATTCATGAGAGTCCTGGTTTGACGCCCCCATGGAAAAGTCAAATTACTTGATTTGCCGATTTCATTTCAAATTGTGTTTGCAGAGGGAACTTATAATGATACACATTTTACTTGATACAATACTGAAGGCCAAAAAGATAAAAAAATTTAAATTAAAATACACACATTTTTTCTACTAAAAACAAGAGGTGGAAAGAGTAATACAATGTTGTACTTAAGTAAAAGTACTGTTACTTTAGTGAACTTGAACTGAAGTACAAGTAAAGTTACTCTTATAAAAATCTACTCAAGTAAAAGTAAAAAGTAGCTCATCAAAAATTTACTCAGAGTAAAAGTAATTTTTTTTACCAGCGGGGGTGGGATGGGGGACGGAACACCCTTACATAATAAATCTGTTCCCTTTGTTGTGCTTGAAATCAAAGTGGTCGCTTAAATATGACCAGGGGT
>JAQQZT010000019.1:4384028-4394928 GCA_030068275.1 Clarias platycephalus | reverse complement strand
GAGAGAGAGAGAGAGAGAGAGAGAGAGAGAGAGAGAGAGAGAGAAAGAGAGAGACACCAAGATCTACACTGTAGGAGAGGTAAAGAGCTATGGGGAAGCCGAAGAGAAAAAGAGTCAGACATAGACAGAAATAGAGAGACAGAAATAGTGTGTGAGAGAAAGAGAGGGAGAGAGACAGAGATCTACGTTGTAGGAGAGATAAAGAGCTGCGGGTGAAGAGGAAAAGAAAGAGAAGAGAGCTACACAGAGAAAAAGAGAGAGAGAGAGAGAGAGAGAGAGAGAGAGAGATCAGAATGTGGTGCTACAGAGACTTTAGCTGTCTGTCACCTCATATCGCTCCCGCTTTTTTTTTTTTTTTTATCCTTCACACTGCAGACCCGAATTACATCTCACCTTCTATTTCTGACGCTGAATTTAAACAGTAACAGCTTCTCTCCCTGAAAGAGTCGGGACCCCAGATGTAACAAGGGGAAAGTGATGAGATTTTAAAACGTCTGCGATACTCAAGTGAATATTATACATTGTTCACACACACACACACACACACACACACACACACACACACACACACACACACACACACACACGGCTGCGATGATGATCTCGGGGTTGGAGTGAGATTACCTGGACTTTATGAGGCCCTGCTCGGCTCCCCAAGCCATCTCCCGGACCGCGCTCGCGATTTCATGTCTCGATGTGTACGCGAAGCAGACGTTCAGAAAACACCTGGCAGAGGAGATGGAGAAAACAAATTAAGGTCCAGCTTCTGAATTCAATAATTTCTGAACGATTTATTAAAAAAAAAATTTATATATAATTTTGGGGGATTTTTCCCCCTAATTTAGCCGTGTCCAATTCCTCCCCGTCACTAGGGGGCTCCCACATTAAGGCTACTACGACCACTCAGCCGGGAGGGCCGAAAACTGGCCGTGTTTTTCTCCGAACCACGCGACGCCAGCCGACCGCATCTCTTCGAACTGCTCACTCACGCACCGTTAGGGGCGGCGTAACACACTCGGAGGAAAGCGCTATCCGCTCCTTCTGCTTGTGTGAGCTCACAGACGCCCCTGATTGGCTGTAGAGCCGTGATTAATGTGGGAGCGCGAAGTACCCCTCATCTCTCCCCTCTGAGAGAGCTCGGCCAATCAGCTTTCTCTAGACCTCCACCTGCGAGACGTTACAGCATCACCCGGGAACCGAACCGGCGATCTCCGGATGATAGGGCGAGCGCTTTACCACTGCGCCACTCGGAGGCCCCATTTCTGAACAATTTTAATAGAGGGACGGTCATGTCAGGAATTAAGTTTCCATGACGAATGGTTCACACAGCATGAAGGCATCTTGCTTCTTTAGTTTTACACTGGAACAAACATCTGGCTCAAATTCTTTTACTTAGAGTGTGTTTTAGCTCTTTGCAGTTACAACAGCTTCAGCTTTTCTGAAAAGGCTTTCCTCAAGGTTTAGGAGTGCATTTATGGGAATTTTGGACCATTCCTCCAGAAGCGCATTTGTGAGGTCAGACACTGATGCTGGACAAGAAGGCCTGGCTCTTCCCAGTCCCCGATCTAACTCATCCCAAAACTGTTCTATCGGGTTGAGGTCAGGACAGAGAAGTACTTTCACACCAATCTCGCTCATCCATGCTCAACAAAGTTGGGAGCATGAAATTGCCCAAAATGTCTTGATATGCTGAAGCATTAAGAGCTCCTTTCAATGGCCGTAAGGGGCCGAGCGCAACTCCAGAAAAACCAACCCCACACCAGTTCCGACATGGCTGTGCACCAGTGTTTAAGAACTTGACTCGCCTTCACAACCTTATAGAACCCGTTTGGGATGAAACTGGAAGGAGCCAGACCTTCTCGTCCAACATCAGTGTGTGACCTCACAAATGCGCATCTGGAAGTATGGTCAAAAATTCCCATGAACACACTCCTAAACCTTGTGGAAAGCCTTCCCAGAAGAGTTGAAGCTGTTGTAGCTGCAAAAAAATGTGGGCCAACATCATATTAAACCCTATGGATTAAGAATTGGATGTTACTCAAGGGCATATACTTTTAGCAATATAGTGTAAAATTGGTGGATAAAATGCCTTTTTTTGCTTTTATTTAAACATTTTTCGGCTGAGCCTCAAGAGACCAAGAGTGGACGTCCTCGTCAGACCATGCAGTGATCAGAGAAATACAAAGCACAAAGTCCATGGCGGCACAATTAGAAGAAGACTGAACAAGTACGGTTTGTTTGGAAGGGGATGGGTGGTTTGAAAGTTGTTTGCCTAAAACGTACATGGAAGCAGGACTGAGCTTTACAAAACCGCATCAGAACAAACCTCAAGGTTTCTGGAACAATGTCCTACAGACAAATGAGACTAAAGTGGTTTTGTTAAGTAAATAATGGCTTGGTACAATCAGAGCGGCTCTCGGAGAACCAGTCATCATAATGCACACTGTTGTATGTATACTGTTCCAATATCTTACATTTTACAATATACTGTAGGTACAATATCATAAATATAGTTTCATTATTTAACATTTTTGTACAATAGCAACTGTGCTTTAACACCATTTTAACCAGTGCAATATTACTCCTAGTGCAATTCGTTTGATAGTGTGAATATCATTTTTTATGCTGCTGCGACTAAGAAATTTCCCCACTGTGGGATGGATAAAGGTATATCTTATCTTATATGTTGTTATTCTTCTGTGGTTGTAGTTCCCTAATACCGAGTCCTGCTACGATCAGATGATTATTTATTAAACATACAGCATGACTGTATGTCCTGAGCCACATCAGAAACTCTGTTAAGGCTGCGGGTTCAGGAAAATATTTTTTCTCGATAAGATGTAGATGAGACTTGAGTTATAGATTACTTCTTAAAAACAAATTTTATAAAAAAAAAAAAAAAAAACTCCAATCTCGGCTAACTCCCGCTTATTTACATCCATGACCTTACCTGGTGTGTGCTCTAGTCGAAACCACGGCTTTGGCGATGAGCCTCTGGAGATCTTCAGGCAGCAACGTGAGGTCTCCCAAGACCCGAATACACACACCGTGCTTCTTGAGGTTCTCTCTAAAATAAAAAAATATATATTTTTTTTTTACCTGAGTCGTGCTACATGTCTCCACATGTATTTATTAAACACCGTGCCCACACTCACTGCTCATCAAGCAGCCGGAGGAACTTCTCTTTAGCCAGCGCCAGCAGACCGTCCACTTCCTCTTTGGAGCGTTTGAAGTTCTCGATGCTGAAGGCATACACCGTTACCTCATGGATGCCCAGGTTTAGACACCAGCGGAGCGTCTGAGAAAACATGGAGTACACAGAGAAAATGGCGGATTTGTTCCTCGTAGAGCTTTTCTATTTATGTTATGTTGTGTCAAAGTTTTCACACCTCTGTTTATGTCCATTAAAGATCTGAATGTCATAAAAGAGACAATGTTTATTATTACATACTGCATGTTCTTTTGTTTCGTGCAGAAGTTATGAGAGGAAAAACTCTCTTTATTTCTCTAAATAATCTCCTGTTACACTAATTCACTTATCCCTGTGTTTTACCAGTGCTTAAATACCATCAAGGTAGAAAGTTGATCTGAAACTCTGGCCTCCCAGGAACTCCTTTAATGACCGAAACATGTGGAAATGTCCCAGTTTGACTTGAACGCCCCTTGAAGTAATTTGGATAATATTCTAATAATACTTGCTAATGAATATTAGTTCTAAGTGTAAATGTGTTCAGCTTCAAATGGTACTTGATGGGTTTTTTGTAAACGCACTTGACACAATACTGTTGCAAGAATTGTTACAGAACAGCTGACCTTCATGTCTTAAAATAACAACTGACTGTCATTGTTGTTACTTTATTATATAATTCCATTTGTTATTTCACAGTTTTGTAATCTAAAGTATTGTTCTAGAATGTAGAAAATAAATCAGAAAAAAAAAAAAAAGAAAAAAAAAAAAAACCATGAATTACAGGGTGTGTCCAAACTGGTCCTGTATACGTTTAGAAGTTATTCTGCAACCACACATCTGCACGTCTCCTGCTCAAGCTGGTATTTCGGCGGGAAACTCCCCCCCCGCCCCTTCCATTTTCACACCCAAGCTGAGAGGTGACAAACGTCCCAAAAATGTAGCCACACCCACTTTTTTTCTCTTTAAAAAAAAAAAAAAAAATGCTCAGAGACACTGATCGAAATAAGGACGAAGTGAGGTGGTGCGATACTGCGCAATGTAAATCACAGTCGAAATCACCACCTTATCACCGTACTTTATATCCACTTATATTTACATGCAGTAGGAGTAGTTTTTAAAATATTTTTACTGAATGCATGAATGAACTCACTTCAGCCAGCTTGTCGAAGCCCTGAGTGTGGCCCTCCTGTCTTTCCACGTGTCTCTTACGTGCAAAACGTCTGTTCCCGTCCATAATGAAGGCCACGTGTCTGGGCATCGGCCCTGCCTGAGGACAAATAAATGGATTTGTGTTAGGAGTCTCACAGGTGAGGTGAGGTAGAGTAGGTGCACTGACTGACTGAAAAGATCCAGAACGCTTATTACATGATTGGAAACTGGAGCAGAATACAAGAACAAATAAAAAAAAATAAAAAAAACATTTAAATCACCTTTAGGATGTTGGCAGAGATCCTTTCAAGAAGGTTTAGCTCTCCTTCCCGGATCCAAGACATCTGGGGGCGAGAAATAGCTTTACATAAGAGCACTGATATGAAACGAAAAGCATTTTAACACAACTGGTACAGTATGTTCATGTGTATTTTTTTTTTTTTTTGTTGTTGCTTTTTTTCTATGAGGCGTGTTCAAGTCAAACAGGGACTTTTCATTGCTCAGAATAACAGAATATCTCAGTGTTTCACTAGTGCTTGGTTACCATCGAGGTAGAAACTTTTCTCAGTACTCCAGGAACATGATCTGACTTTCTGGTTCATGTCTGGAACGCTTGCCTTCCAGGAACTCCTTTAATTTTCCCAAACATATGGAAATGGCTTAGAGCGAGGTCAGGACCGTACGAGGGATGAGGGGTCAGGGGTAGCTCAGTGGTATTAGGCATTGGGCTACATTTAAGAAGGTCCCAGGCAATGTGCAAGTGGTGTTGGTGAGTGATTGTGTATAAGGTTCTCATTGACAGATGCATCTCTTCTGCAAGTTGGCGCCAAGTTATCAGTCGATTTTCAAGGATCAGCGTTCCACTCGCGCGCTGAATGTTCAAAGGAAGGACTGCTGTGGGATCATCATTCGCCATGTTTAAAAATGTATGCAGTATTCAAAATTTTTTACTGCAGCTAAGAATCTCGTTTTTTTTCGCCTTCATGCACGAGAAATGGCATCATAAGTCCCGGTTTGACTTGAACGCTACTCGTATATTACAGACATACATGATGTTACACTAATATTTCTAACCTTTAAAAAAAAAAAAAAAAAAAACTTTTAGGAAAAGTTGTGCAAATTAACCCGGATAAGTGCACGGCCTCAGATCATTTAAAGGTCGCTCAAGGTTCCTGAGTTTCACAAGGTTCCTGACATTCCATGAAATACATCTGGCTTGTTCAAGGTTAAGATTCCATTCTTTGAACGAACTCTGGTAAGTTCGAGGTTGCTGAGATGTTAGAATGAATTAAAAGTGACTAAAATATTGACGGAGCGTTCTCCAAAAGATCCCTGGTTAGTTCAAGATTCCTGATCGGCTAGACTTATTAAAACATTGTCAGTATTGTAAGAGAACATTCTCCTAATCATCTCACGGTTCCCAGTGAGATGGTTAAACGATGTTTCCAAAATCTTAGGAGAATGTTCACCAAAACCAAAGTTATGTTGAAGTAGGGGTTGTTGAAAGATTAAGGGAATGCTGTCTGTAACATACATTTACTACACTGCCTGGCCAAACAAACAGACACCCTTTCAAAAGAGACAAATTATTGCCCTGCATCAAGCAAAGAAAACATCTAAGGAGGTTTGAAATTACTGCAACTGGGTTAAACCTGTGCTAAACCATCAACTTTGTCAAAGAAATGTGGAGAGAACTTATAGTCTTAGTAAAGATGCATGATTAAAAAACGATAGAAGAAATCAAAGCTACGGTATGTTTAATAGTGGAAGTAAAAGCATTTCCATACACACACACAATGTGATGGGACTCAACAGCTGCATGGCCACAAGAAAACCACTTGTTAGTGTAGACTCAACAGAAAAAAAAACAAAAAACAACAACTTAATTTTGCTAGGAAGTATAAAGATTGGACTTTAAGGTAATGAAAAAAGGTTAAGTGGTCTGATGAGTCCAGATTGATTGTATTCTGGAGCGACTGGCGTGTCAGGGTAAGAAGGGACGCGCATGAAGCCATGCATCCATCAAGCATAGTAGGGATGAGAATCACCAGTCAGAGACTAATTCGCTCGCAGAGTTTGGAGAAAAAGGCCAATCCCAGATTTTTAACATGTACAACTTTTAATAAATAAATTATTTTCAGTTGCACCATTCGTGCACTCGGTACAGAATCAGTTACATCCAAAAGATTGGTCATGGCTGATCAACTGGAGTCAATGTGGCAATGATACATGAATCGGCACACAAAAGACTGCAGCTTTTACCATTTAAAAAAACATCTCTAACACAGTGCAGACTATACAAGCCTCTGGAGGATGAAATATGATCTGGGGTTACGTCAGATGGGCAGGTCTACACCCAACAACGTTATATATATTAAAAAAAATTTTTTAATCAAATCAACACCAAGGTATCGTGATAATATCGTACCTGGATGTTACTCCCATAACTATTCATAACTGACAAGCCTCTGGAGGGAGTGTTATGATCTGGGGTTGCTTCAGTTGGTCAGGTCTAGAGCAAGGAACTCATTTACTTGGCGATAAAATGAAGCCAGCTAACGACCTGAATGTACTGAATGACACATCACATCAAATCACATCTCACTCACTACTCACTCATCACTCACTATACCACTTTATCCTGTATTCAGGGTCACGGAGGGCCTGGCGCCGATCCCAGGAAACTTAGGGTCCCCTTTAGATTGTGGGAGGAAACCGGAGTACCCGGAGGAAACCCACCAAGCACGGGGAGAACATGCAAACTCCATGCACACAGAGACGGGAATCGAACCCGGACCCTGGAGGTGCAAGGCGACCGTGCTGTCTGGATGTCTGGAGATGCTCAGTTCAGTCAGACAACTGTGACTAGACTACTTCCTGAATTGAATTATATACATAGATAGTACTAAACACCACACACTATACACCACACTGGAATGCACACTTCTCCCCCCCTCACACACACACACACACACACACACACACACACAGTTCGGATTGAGACACACACTGATCAGAAACACCCTACATGATCAGTATTTAGCAGAAGGAGAAGATCATCCCCAGGCTCAGTACACAGGCCATAAGGGTTTAGTGTAACACCGACACCAAAACACAGTTTAATATCGAGATAAACATTCACTAAAGACGCAGACTTTCATTCAAAACAAACCTGAAACTCGTCAGGGTTCGCACTTTACATTAACAGCCATTTTTAATACAAATATCTCCAGCTCCAACTCACTAACCTGTCTCTACGTTGACGTCAGCTTCTGCTCGGAACGGAAGTGACGTTAGCGGAAGTGCGACAGTTTTCCCAAGCTGTATAAAATATAATATTTTTAATAGTTTAATAACGATATTAGATGTGTGGAAATACTTAATTAATATCTCATTCATAATATTGCTAATAAATATCCATTTTTCGGTTTTTGTTTGTGGTATTTTTTATTAGTTTTTATTATCTTTTTTATGCTAGTTTACAATTTATTCATGTTTTATTAAAACCGAATGATTATTATTATTATTATTATTATTATTATTATTATTGTTGTTGTTGTTGTTGTTGTTGTGAGGATATGGCCCGTTTTTTTTTTAACCCAACCACCATCACCACCATGCTAGTTTACAATTTCTTCATGTTTTATAACCAAATTATTATTAATATTACTATTATTATTGTTGTTGTACAATATTATTGTTGTTGTTGATGATGATGTTGTGAGGATATGGCCCTTTTTTTTTTTTTTTACCACCACCACCAACAACAACAACAACGACGACAACAACAACAACAATAATAATAATAAATATAGTTTGCAAGGAACGATGAGCGGGCCCAAGCACCCTGCCCCACCACCACCCGGGCACACCAGAAAGACAGCGGGCACAGTAGGCACTTTCATTTAAAGGAGGCATCCCAATACCATTCTGAAAAAAGAAAAAAGCGTTTTTTATGTTAAGACCTCCAAAAAGCCCCAGATGCTGGGAAAAAAGCATCACACTATGATGTAACTCAATGTGATGCCCCACAGAAACTTATCAACCACTTATTAACCACAGAAGTTTAAGGCATCTTCACAGCTGACCCGTTTAAGATATCAAAAATTCCTCTGCAATTTTGCATCCCCGATGTTTTTAGATGACATATGCCTGGTTTGGTGGCGATCGTATAAATCTTCCATTGGAAGAGTGTATCAAATTACTTCAGGTGCTTTTTGCAAACGACACAAAATAACTGACTTCCTGTTGAGCTGAGCCCATGACATGCGATGTGAAAGTTGTTCGGCTCTATGAGCTCTAAATGTATACAGGGTTTCACATGTATACGTGCAAGTGTGTATGAACTATCCAGCAAAATCTTGTGTGAGGGACTACGCCCTGGGCCCAGACTCTCAGGCAATCTAATGGCAGCAGATTCCAACCTGTCTGGCAAATTTCATGACATTTTAAACATGTTAAGACCCCACAAAAAGCCCTTCACACACTATGATGACATAGGGCTAATGTCATAGTTCCTTGCACATGCACTTTATGTTGTCTTTTTGCTGTCTTTTTCGTCTTTTTGTATAGTTCTTGGATAGTTTTGCTAATTTATTGTGTTGATTTGTTGTCTTAGCTAATTTATGTTGTATGCATGTAGCACCTTGTTCCTGGAAGAATGTTGTTTCATTTCACTGTGTACTGAACTGTATATGATTAAAAAGACAATAAAAGTAAATTTTTTCACATACACAACCATACACAGTATGATATGAAGTGAAATGCTTATACAACTGTTCGTGACCTAAAATTGAAAGATAGAATATAATTCAATTCAATTCAATTTTATTTATATAGCGCTTTTAACCATGGTCATTGTCTCAAAACAGCTTCGCAACATTAAAAAATATTATGAGAATGTGTATGAGTGAGAAAAATCTGTATAGATCATAATGATCAGATTGTCTCTGATGAGCAAGCCACGGGAGACGGAGACGGTGGCAAGGAACAACTCCCTGAGATGGCAATAGAAAGAAACCTTGAGAGAAACCAGATTCAACAGGGAACACATCCTCATTTATGGCGACATACTGTGTGTTAGGCAACTGGAAGTTCAATATAACAGAAGATGTCTTAAGTTAACATGGATAACGCAGGGTTGGCCTCTGTCTACTGGAACTGGCACAATCTCCAGATGCCTTGGGATGGGACGAAAAAGAAAGAACCGGTGGAAAAGAATTAACTGCCGTAGTTGCCGTTCATGATATAACGGCACTAGATGAGAGTGTGCATATAAATGTACTGGAGTATGAGGTTATGGGATGAATTATGTGTATGCCAGGCTAAAGAAATGTTTCTTATCTATATCTAAATGTATCTTATATCTATAGAAATAGGATGATCGAAGGTTTTTAGTGCAATAAAAGAAACATTGTAACATTTTTAAATTGGGGATGAATGTACAAATCTACAATTTGAAAGATTTACAAAGTTACAATAAAATATAATTAAATAGAAATATATTCAATGTATAAATTACACAGGATGTGGAATATTAAAGGGTATATGGGCAAAAGTATTTAGCCAAACGTGCAATGACATTGTATCCAAATACATATACAATATGGAGTTGTTCCCCCTTTTGCAGCTCTAACAGCTTCCACTCTTTTTGGAAGGCTGTCCACAAGATATTTCTGTGTGAATTTGTGTCCATTCATTCTGTAGAGCATTTTATGAGGACAGGCACTGATGGTGGACGAGAAGGCCTGACTCGCAATCTCCGTTCCAGTTCTTCCCAAAGGTGCTCGATGGGGTTGAGGTCAGGGCTCTGTGTTAGGTCCAGTCAAGTTCTTACACACCGAACTCATCAAACCATGTCTTTATAGTGCTTGCTTTGTGCATTGGGGCACGGTCATGTTGGAATAAAAAAAAGCCTGTAAACCCTTTGACTGTTGGAAGATTTGTTTAAGATATCTTGCTATACTGAAGCATAAAGTATTTATATATCCAGGTACCGCAGTTTTCTCCCACAGTCCTAAGACATGCAGATTAAGTTAATTAGCATTACAAAATTGCCTGTAGTGTGTGTGTGTATGTTCAGTGATGGATTGGCACCCTCCATCCAGGTATACAATATATATATATATATATATATATATATATATACATATTTGAAAATTGGGTCCAACCATGTGCCATACGACGGAGATATAGCCATTGTTTTTGTAGCAGTTACTTAAGGAGGTGTGATGCCTGATTGTCAATCACACTATGGGCAATTACTGTAGCTTAATCTGCATGTCTTTGAACTGTGGGAGGAAAACCGGAGTACGCTGAGGAAACCCACCAAGTACGGGGAGAACATACAAACTCCGTGGACATATACAGTATACACTACCGTTCAAAAGTTTGGGGTCACTTTCTAACTCCATGTCCGTTCCTGATTTTTATTTCTTTCTACATTGTAAAGGAATGCTGAAGGCGTCCAAAAAATGTATTAATGTCCTTTGAACAGTTGATATTGAGATGTGTCTGCTACTTCTGCTCTGTAAAGACTTCATAACGCCTCTAATCTGAGGT